>JAHQIW010000967.1:0-56990 GCA_019055375.1 Parelaphostrongylus tenuis | reverse complement strand
AGAATTTTACTCTCGTGTTTCCCAATCTAGTATTCGCGAGACGAGTTGGAAGATGTCTGTGAATAATTTAGCTCAGTAAATAGACTTGCAGAACAACCACGCGTTGTACGTCGTTGGTATATTGCTAAAGGATGGAAGTATTTTAGTTAAACTCAGAATAGTAGTCAGAATGACAAAGTCCTAGAATTCATTGACCAGAAAATGCACTCGGAGCTAGTTGGGAGCCGCCTTCAACGAATTAGCGCCTCTTTTTTCTTACAGAAGCGATTCGTATGCTTCCCGCTACCAAGACCATGCTTACAACTAAGAAAGCTGTACGTTGGATATTAGGAGTGAACGGAGTGAAAAAAATGGTTCTTAGTCTCTCAAGCCCAGAACAGCGATCTCTACCTGTAACATATGCACACTTGCCAAACGAATTGGTCAAGAGTTCAAATCGCTCGACAGCAAGCTTTTTAGAAAACGTTTTGTAGTGAATTCTGCCAAAGCAAATGATTGATCTGATTAAATGAAATGCATGTCAAATTTCTAGTAACAATAAGTTGTATGGAATGGAGGGCGAAACAGAAAATCTGACGTATAGTAACTATTTCTCAAATAGTTAGTATATCTTTACCATAATATATTTCCTACATTAACTCTCAGCTGTGGTTATTGCTAATTCAACTGCTTTTTGAACATCAATTTTAAGATACCACATGAAGTTATGCTATAATCAACTTTTAAGCGTTACAGAGCTTTAAGATATCCTTTCAAAAACTGAATACACATTTGATTTTGGTAACATTAGCTCTATCTAGCTTGAAACTGATTATGAAAATTTTTACCTGGCAAGAAATGCCTAAATGTGAAACAAAATTTTATTTCGGCTGTTTCTACGCCAAAACAATGCGTTTTGAAAAGTAAAACATACCACTCAAATTTTCTTGATTAGCTATAGAGTGGCTACCAAAACTTTTGCGAGAGCAAAAAATGCGTCTTTACCAAAGGCCTCAAACTCGAGATGGCGTGGAAAACCACGGCAATTCAATATGCGGGACTAAAAAAACATTTTTCTACAGTTCCACGAACGAAATCTAATGCACGACGCTTTCTCTTAGGGCTGTTCAGCACAGCAAACATCATCCTTCATCACTGTCTCTCATACTGTTATGTTGTGGTCCTGTGTTGAATAGATCTTTTTTACATGATACTCTATTTAAAACCGTTTGAATTCTTTCTTCATGGATGCGGAATTAGTATGCACAGATTTACTATTGATGAACGTAGACGCCTGAAAGATATCGAAGCTCTGGATTTTGAATGCTTGTTAGGGGCTGAAGTTGTGCATAAAATCTGCTGAATATTTTATTTCCTCATTATCTAGGAGCTATGTAAATAAGTGTTTCCTTGAACCTCTTTATTGTTTCATTTTTCACATTTCTTTATTAATGACTTGTTCACAGTGGTGAAATAAAGGAGAACGACGTGGAGGATCAGCACAATATGATTATATCACATATTACTGAGAATGAGATTTGTCAGCAAACTATGACTAAGTACAATGTGTATTTCAACTGAAACTTTGTGCCCTTTTGCATTTGGGTTCATCTTATTATGATACATTTTGTTCACTTGCGAAGAGAAGCATGTACCATATTTACGTCATATTTGAAGAGTGAGCTAAAGGAGATTTCAAAGATATTCAGAGTAAAAAATGGCTACATACCATCAAAAGTCTTTCACTGATAAAATTGTGGCAATGATAAGATGGATAGTGGAGTGGATTCAGAGTCTCGCAGTACGTGATGGTCCCTGAGTTGGTCTAACCCCTAAATAACAAACCCTTTATCACTGCCAGGCAAGCAGGTTGGCCTCAAAAATGCACTTTTGGTTTGGCAAAAAGCAAAAACTATCTGTGTTGTAGATGCAAAAACGCTTAAGATAGTTTGTTCCAAACGTCCGCAAGGCATTCCATTTGCTTCAACGGCCACTTACAAAGTGAAAAGGTAAAAAGAGTGGGGCGTGTAAGAGGCAGAATTTTTGAGCGAGCTATCGGGAATGTGAAGAGGGGTCCACATTTTTGCTAAATTTCGCGGAGTGTTGATCCTTTTACCAGAATTTTGACGGAACCTGTAGGCTCAGAAAGTGTTATCAAAATGCCATCATCGTTCAATTCTTTTCAGCTCGCTTGCCAATCCTATTTGAGATGGTCAGTGGCTGTTAATGTACATAGCTTCCTATATAAAACTTCATAGCCTGAAGATTAAAAATAAACTACTTAGATATGATTCCACAGATCTTTCTTACCTCATACTTGCGAGAACTCGTAAAAGTCCTTAGATGGTAGATAGAGGAATTGAACGCGGATCGCAGGAGACCGTGTTTTTCCGATAAATAATGTACTTCATGAGTTCAAACCTCTGCAGCATTTTAGATTTGCTCTACTATTCTATGTATTGTAACGGTTTTCATCAATGAACCTACGTAACGTTTAGGTTTTCTACGCGTTCTAATTTAATTGAATACCCTGAGGGTGATTTGCTGAAATTTATCTACTTTTTAACTCTCCAAATAATTTCATCGTGACCAGATATGTTTGTTTGAGCCGTTTGTGGAGGCCCATCAGTTCACCAAAGGGCTTTGATCCGTCTTCTGACATTCTTCTCTAAGTACATATGAAGATTTATGCAGAAAGGGTCATATCTCTGCAGACTTTATAAACACTAAATTACAGATGCTGTATGAGGGAATAAACTTAAATAAATATATTGAACAGAAGGTCTAGGCATGTCTACAAATAAAAACTACAATATCCTGCCTATTGCTTTCTGGAAAGCAGTGACGATGGTGAAATCGGTGATTGAAACCTTTAGCAACATAGAAAACAGTGCGTTCATCACAAATGCTGGTTCTTTGTAGTGACCTCAAGCTATGAAAAGTTATCTAGCCTGAAATTTGAGAGCTAATCAGTGAGTGCTCAAGGAAGGTGCTGCAACTTGGAACGTTAACCTCCGATGAACAATGAGCACGTTTTCAGAGCGACGTTTATGCTCAGGCTCAAAAAGCCAGTGGACTTCTAGAACTACTCATGGCCGATCTTTGGAAGTTGATCGTAAGACAAACGAATATCTATTGGAGCAGAGAAAGACTGGGTTGTAAAACGAATTACTGAAGAGCTGCAAAAAATTCGTCCTCAATGTATAACTGAGTGTTGCTCAATTGCACGTCAGAAACATTACCGAAACAGTTTTATGATTTATATAGACCTAAAAGGAATGTATCCATCGCCGAGTGGAGGCTTGTTAGCTAATAATTAGCAGCGTTTTCAGAAGGACTTTTTTCAATCTAAAAGGTCTTTTATTGTTGTAGTGGATGTCAAGTGGCGAAAATGATGAGACATTTGCTCGAAACAGAGCTAGGCTAATCCGTATGGGGCACACTCAATAAAAGACTGATGCTTGTGTAGAATGGCTGTCCGATTACGCTCATCAGAAATGTTATAGCATGCGTTCTAGAAGGATAGTTCACTATAGTCAGAATATCATAATATATATAGTTCTTTTCAATTCTTTCAGAATTTCACAACGTCTCTGTTGATTTTTAGGACGTCGTAGCTGTTGAGTGTCAGAATCACATATTTTATGCAAAAGGCATATTATTGAACGGTACTGATTTTCAGCGTAACTTGTTGTTGATCGCCTCTGATTATGTAAGTTGTTCCTTTCTTTCCGAGTTTTTCTTAAGACCACTGCTCCAATTTCAGTATGTCGGATTTTTATTTTTTGAGCCACGCATGTCATATAATCTGTTGAAATGGGCTGACTTAGAAAGCCCGATAAACGTGCTTCGACCTTTACGGTCTCGTCAATCGAGCGGTACACTTTCGTCTTTTGCCAATCGTTTGTGGGTGCTCCAGTCCCCACACTAAGAGTTAGCGACGACGAACATTTTGCCTCTATGTCCCGTGAAATTGTCACCGAATACACAGTGTGTTACAGATCACATGACAGGCTCAAAAAATGAATATCTGACATATGTAAGTTGTTGTTCGTTGCACAGACAATTTAAGTAAATGGTTAACAAGATCAGCGAGGTCTAAAATAGGAATAAGTGATCATTTTTTTGAAAAACTTTTTAACATAAATATGAATACATGCTTCTTCTACTCTTTCTTCAGGACCATACTAAAAATACCTACTTTTGAGCCTCTTATGGAACTCCTTTATTACCGAATGTTTTTTTTCACGTGTATCCTCATAAGACAGGCACAAATGCACAGTGAAAGTTAAAGGTATAGACTTTTCTCATGGATGTGGTTACTCTGTTGAAAAACAAAGATTTTCAGAGCACGAGGGCGTTCGGCATCGAAAGTTTTTTCCAATAATAAGTACCAGCATAATCGCTGTAATGTTGAAAAAAGGTCTAAGTACTCCGACGAGGAGACATAATCTTTTCTTTGTTGCAGGAGAGCACTAAGACAGTTTTTCGAGAAACAAGCTCAGTTTTAGATTGATCATTTCTCAAGCTATCGAGTATCACTAAAAACTTGATGATAAACTAATCACACACAAGAGCAAAGCAAACTGTACACTGAAAAATGGAATGTCATTTTCTCCCCGTTGCTACGAGGTAATAAACGGTATATTTAGAAATCTAAGTACTGCGTTGAAATATCTCTTTCTCGTGGTGAGTCGAGTGAATGGTAGCAAAACTGAGTAAAAGGTCTGTTCAGCAAACAAAGCCACAAAATTCCAACTAAATCTATACCAGATTGCATGATATCTTTGAAGTGGTGAGTGAAAGAGAATTTTTAAAGTGATCTGGGCACGAAGAATTTGGTAGTAGTGGAAATCATAATCTAAACGTGAATCTGTAACACTTAACACCATGTGGTGGTGGTTCAGTGGTTTTTGCTGTGTGGTCCCTGGATTTGTCTCAGGCAGTGACCCGATCGATATCTGAATATGGTTAGATTGTCCTTAGCGGCGCACTGACTTTGTGCTGCAAGCGTCGAACTTACGGGTTGCGGCGACTTTTGCCCTTTGAAGTGGCTGGTTTCACTTCCAAGTTGTTACGGGCTGAACTTTAGTCCGTGTGATCGTGTCTTCTGCCAACTTGTCTCTTGTAACCGACAAGAGTACAAAGTTCAAATCCTTTATATGGGTTATACAAAACAATGGCGTTGTACCAAACAACGTGGTAGATCAAACAATGAAGTGGTACCACCAAACAACCTATAATATACATACATTACTGTAATAATATCATAAGAACCATATATATATATATGATTGCGACATATCGTTATGTGAACATATGTCTAAGAATGTTGAATAAGTGAATGTGATTGATGAGATGTATCGTCGTGTGACGATACAATGAATGTTGTTATTAACGGAGCATGACTAGGACTAGGTGTTGGAGCCCGTCTGGGATTGCTATGTTCGCCCCCAATAGAACACCGGCGGCGGGATCCAGTGGGTGAATATTTAGTGTTAGCAGTGGGGTCGTTACTGATTATATATGGGCAGAATCCCTTAACCGCGGTGGTGGGCCGAGCATAGCCTAAGTGAGTTTGCTCCGCCACGTTAGTGATATGTTCCGCTCACAATTCTATTGAGTTCATCTGACAGTTGTATGAACTCAACCTTATGATAGCAATTAGTTAGATGTTAACGAGACTATGTGGAGAGAGCAATAATGAGTTGGCAATGAAATGAGGTGAGGTGGTACGGGTGGTGTCAGACGACCGTTCGGAGCCCGTCGATCGAACTGCCTGTTGAGGTTGGTGGCAGCTGGGTGCCGCCCTCGCCACTGGACCATTCTGCCTGAGGTCCTCGAACCTCTGCGGTACCACTTGCGCTCTAAGCTCGTGGACCATCTGCGTTACTTAAATTATCATGTAATTCGCGAAAAGATGGCAAAACTCCGTTGGGAGGTTTGCTATACACCAACTACTGAAGTGTTTTGCAACAGCGTCACTTATGCATAGGTTAATCTATGAAAACATTGTCAGAGAAAGGAGAATTTGATTTTCATCTGCTTGTGAAAGTTTCAACATGCTATCCTATTTGCGTGAGTCGATGACGAGGCCACTGTGATACTGGAAGCCCATGCGATGATATCTTTGAACGGCGAGCTTTCTTAAGTTGTCCTGTGATGTGACGTAGCGATGTTTGTCAAGACTACTTACTGCCGTATTACAGGAGGAAATTCGGTGCTCTGCGACAAAGGCATACGCATATCTGAATCAAAAGAATCAAATCTTCTTCAATGCACATCAACACTTCATCTTGAGCTGCTACGGATTCATTATGGGTTGTTAATTTTGTGATTTCCACAAAACCCTACTACTGCAAGAAGTTCTCTTTACGCTAACTTCGCCTCACGAAAAGGTTGTATTGATATATGTTTAAAAGAATCGAAAATCCGACTATCACTACAATTGAGACATCAACAAGCAACACTATCTAATGAACTGAGCTTCTTAAAAATTCTCTCATAACTCGTATATCTTTTTCAAAAGTGATAGGCAACGTTTTGGTAATCCCGCTAAATGTACTATACCATAAATTCTTGATTAATCAGTCAATACTTTCTATATTCCCTAAAAATCGAATGCAGAAACCAGCATGAGTGTCTACTTAATTTTCAAGAAAACACACTGCTCACCTTTGCATGTGAGCGTATCACCGATCGACTTGTTATAAAAGTATAGGTAAACAGTATCAGTGTCCAAATATTACTACTGAGAAGAAAATGACCCTTAAAAAGGTTCTATCGATTTTTTTAAGAGCTTCGAAATATTTTTTATAGAGGTCAGCTGCGCGAGAGTGCGAGAGCCTCAACACAAGAATATTTTCAAATGCTGAATAAATACACCCAAATCTAATATATTTTACGGTTGGCACTTTGATACTTTATTGATTCGTCCTCGCAATGTTTTTTTTATCCACTATGCGGACCCCAGTTCTTCTAGCATTCAATTTGTTCTTTCATTTTCGTCTTGACTATCGAATAATGTTGGTTGATCACGTCTCTTTACAATCTCGAGGGTAGCCTGGCTGTGATGTTCCATAGAGCGTCCGTTGTTGACCGCCGGGAAATGTTCAGAGGCTGGGTTTAGCAGGCGCGCGGCGACAAGCATCACAACCACTCGTCCACGGCGCCTCTAATAAATATGTATATATACATATTTTGCGTTAGATTCGAGAAACTCTATAAAATTTATATGTATTTGGTGACGTTTCATCATTCTCCAACAGACATAAAGACGGGAATGTTCAAAATGCGTTGAATAACTCCGCTCTTCAATCATTTCAAAAGTTGTTTGGAGGTGCCGTGGCCGAGTGGTTGTGAAGCTTGTCGCGGCTCACTGGGAGCCAAGTTCCCTTCCTACCCTTTCTCCTTATCGTAAAAAAAAACACTGTGAACACGGATAAATGAAGCAGCAAGGAGTCGTTATTGGTAACATCTATATATGAAGACAGGCCTGTTCCCAACGATTCCATAACATTCAAGATTTGAGTGGCGAAATATGTGAATTCGTAAATAATTCTTTGTCGCTGTCATGCAGCTAATTCCAGCTTACAGAAATGGAAACTTCTCGACACGTAAGTGAGCTCAATGTTTTCATCTTTCTCCAACTAATTTATATAAGCCAATGCAACGATAGGAGCACTTTAACAAATATTAAACAAAAAAATTCTTTAATTGATTTGTAAATTGCATCCTCAGTTGCTAGTTAAGGATACCCTGAATTCTTTCAACAGCTTAGACTATTCAATGCGGTTTATCGCATCACACTGACTATTTAACACCCATATGATCTGCTAGTTTATTGCTGTTGTATTTCTACAATTATTATCGGGCACATAAAAAAGTTTGTCTCAGACACATCATCGTCGATTTTCAGTTTCGCCAACAGTGATATTGTCGAGAGAAAGTGCGATTCAAACGAACCCGATGCCAACTTTCGTACCTCTCTATTCATCACACTTTGCCACATCGTTCTCGATCAACTTGCCATAATAATGTTTGTGGTCTGCATAGATTTTTTTGCAGAACGAAGTTATATGAAAAGAACAATGCAGTTTATACCGAGAGAGATCCTGAAATCGTTACGGGTGCACCGGACACAAGGACTAATCTTACCATCGAATTCGGGAGTTGGCACATTACATGCGATCCGTCGCCCCATATCGCTGCAAAGTGCAGTCACCGTGTTGGCGATGATGATGCCAGCACTTTCCATCATTTCGACTGCAAAAACTGCGAGTTTTGAAGAGAACTGTTTCTATGATACAAGGCAGAATGGAAAGGAAGATGCAAACAGATTTCATAATTTCTTTTATTTTTCAAAACCTGCGAGACCATCACCTGAAACATCAAGCGGTATACCGTTAATAATGAAAAAGACAAAAAAAAAAATACTTATTCAAAGAAAAGTATTGATATTAAGGGTTTGAGATACTCGTCATCATAAAATTTCCCGCAGATCTTAATTCATTCTAATAATTTTCAACTACTTATTAATGAGGATAGCCGTGCATTTCTAGATATTTGTTCATTTTTTGCTTTGGATCTTTCGAATGGTCCAAAATTGAATACCCACGAACAGTTGGATCCACTAGACTAAGACGATCCTTTGAGCACATCAGTGGTGCGTAAGTGACTGTTACAGTCAACTGATTTTGAATGGTCGATATGACAGCATCAGGCAGTAGAGCACTACGAGCTTGTCTTTCGTGAACGTCAAAGATCTGGAGAGCAAAACTCTTCATCAGTGCAATGAGTTCTTTTGAGTGCTGTTTTGATGAAATTATGTGGTGCTATGTAGGTTATAATATCATTGAGAAGCTGAATTACTGTCACAAGAAAAAATGAAATACCCAAAACCCAATAATTACAGCTTACTGTTTGCATTACAAGGCGTTGTACAAATTCCATAGCCCCTACTGCGCAAGTTGCAATACCCGGGACCTGGGTCTAAACATTAGTTGAGGTAGAATATACCAGCCAACAGGCAAAGTAAAACCAGCGATGGTAACATTTTGGTGTGCCCTGCAACAGAATTTCTTAGCTTTTGTAACGAATAATCAAAAGCTAATTCACTAAATTTCGTGATTTTGACTTGTTTTGAAAACTAAAAGTGAGATTTTCAATGAAAAAGTTTGGATTGCGACAGGTATATAGTATCGGTGAAGTGTCGGATGTTTGATGCGATTAGGGTTTATAGCCTTCTGTTGAGGACTAAACGTTTATCTGGCATTACAAAGATCTATTGCTTATTACCTTGACCAGCCAGACTTCACATCCAAACACTGCTGAGATTGTGGCCTGCGGAGAATTTATAACGAGTCTGCATCAAAAGTTCTTATTATACATTCGAGAATGTTCATTTTGGCTCCTGAAATGACATGCAAACCTTATGGATACTTTCAAAGAAAATAACCATTCTTGCATCAGATTGCTCACAAGGCAACAACGGATTTGGCACTCGGCACTCATATATATGCAATGTCGGCTTAACAGCTTTTTGATTACATGAATTTCATAAGCTTCCATCTCGGTGTATTAAAAAAATATTCCCTTTTTTTGAAGCACGTTTTGTGACACATTCTGCCGAAGCATGAGTGAGGGGAAGGAAAAAAAGAAAATCTTAAAAAATGCGGAAAAAAGTCAAGTGTGAAGTTTATGTGGGATATTGTATGACAATAAGTTGATTGGAAGAGGTTGCAAAGCGACATTTCCGCAGATGGCACGTCCATTCATTTCTGACGATGACAGTAAATTCCGTCGTTTTTTTGCAGAAATAAATTACCATAACTGAAAAAGAACAAAGGTAGACAAGTGTTTTTGAGAGAACACCTGTAGAAGAAGATCTTGAATAACATAAACAATACGCAAACTTTCACTAAGAAGAATTTTCGGCAATAAATTTCTGTGGAATGGTGATCGCACTTGTTAAACTTCTCGTTCACCTTTCACATTTGGTAAAGTAATAAATCATCTTTATTAATAAAGGAATCGACTGATGCTTGAAAAAGGAACTTAGAAAGAAGTTTTACTGAGACATCTAAAAAAATATGGAGATGAATTGCAGCAAAAAAATCACTAATATGATAAAGCACGACGGAAGCTCCGTCACAGTTGATTGAAGAAGAAACATTAGCACAAAGGACAGTCTAGGACAATGTCTCAGAACTTTTCGAACTAGGTACGTCAGTCGCTTACGTTTCTTATTTCTGGTGCATTTCGAAGCTTCTTTCGCCTCATTAGAGCCACACGCCTTACTAGTTATTTCCATTGATAGTAGAAACAGAGAAACGCATTTCGGTTCAAAAAAGATGTAATTGTGGTTTCTATCATTTCGATGGCTTGCGGTGGTTGCTAATCGCGTAGTGAATGCGTTTTAATCGACTTTTGAGCCTCGTTATGACCATTGAATATTGTCTAAGTGAGTTTTCATGCTCTTTCGAAGTTGGTACGTCAGTGGCATACATACGAGGCCGATTCGCATCAACTGAAAAACATGGAAACCGCAATTTCACTTGGGTTTTGATCGAGACATACTTCCTGTCCTTAGTTTCATTAGCAGTCACTAGTGGGCAGGATTTCATAAGGCTGGCGAGTGTGCCGAAGCGTATTAAAGTCACTGACAAATCAACCTCTTTGAAGACTTTGAATCTTCGCGGACGGCGCGGGCAGTTTCGGCTAGCAGGGACGCCTCAATGTCAATGTAATAGCTTTCTAAAACATTCAGCTTTTCCCACCAATAAGAAGGCTCAATTGCAGGTGCATAAAGAGCACGTAACAAGATATTCAAGACGGCACATTAGTTATAACATACCAAAACAACTAGAAAATAATGAAGTGCTGTGAAAGGGTCTTACAAAAATGCGATCTTTGTTGTTCAATTAGTAATCGTTGTTCCGCCTTGAAAAAAAAAACTTTAGATAACTGTATGATTCTGCTGCAAAAAGACTTTGAATACTTTTCTTTTGCCATGAATACGGAAAAGTTAATGATCATTATCATCATTTTGATGACTTTAAGGGCCACAACGTACTCATTGATTCCATCAGTGGCTCAAAAACATTCAAATACTACGAAATTTTCTCTACTCGTTCATATGCCCGAGAATCGATTGATTTTCGCTTCAGCCGACCTCGCTGCCTCAACCAGGCGCCGGTGAAATGGCTAAACACCACCTTGCTCTCGCATCTGAATCAATCTTATTTTTCCTGCTGCGTTGCACAAAAATGGTCTTTGTTGGGTAAAAGGAGAGCGTTTGAATTAGCAAGCATTGCGCTATCGAATCATTAATATAGTTCACAGAAAGAGCTCTGTTCGGCGAAGAATATGCGCTTTTGAAATACAAGAAATTCCCTTCTGCAACAGGATTAAAGAAGGCTTCTTTGGAAACCAGCTACGTGGGGCTGTAGGCACAAAATCTATGCTTTCGAATGAATACTAACACTCCTGTGACGAGTCCTTGATCAACGGATGAGATCGGTTTTTTAATTGTCTTTACATAATGGGCAAGTACCGAGGCCCTATATTAATGAAATAGTTTTGAAATTGAAAGATTTCCAAGGCGGTTATCGATTCCTAAAGAACAAACCGATGAAGTGATTGATCATATGGTTATTATTCATTTGCGGCAATGAATAAGAACGAGAAAATGCCATTCTGAGAAATAAAGAATGAATTGAAGAGAATTTGAAATAATTATAGATGAGATAGCATTAAAATGCTCAATAACAGCTTGAAATGTCACTTCATCGTGAGTATCTAACTTTTTCTCTGATAGTCGGGTTTTAGGAGATTTGTTTTTACTACAAGTGGCTTTAATGAGGTTTTTCTACGATACTTTTGCCATTTGCCGGATACAAAGTTCTCATTAGATACCATAAAAATCCAAATTTCATTAAGAGCCCCCGCTCGACCTCGTCGCGTGCCACACAAGATTTCAATGTCGTTGTCAAGCGGTTGACGCAGCTTATTGCACGACTTTGTGTAATCGGCACTCAAATGACTTGTCCTTTCATTAATGATATAATGCTACAATAAACAACTAGATGAAAATGTATGCTTTGAGCTAACTACAGTCCGACTCTAATCTCAGCCGACAATAGCATTTGCCGAGCAGAAGTGCGATGTGAATGGATTCTACGCCAACATTCGAATCGCCCTGTTCACTACGCCACACTGCATTTGATCAACTCGCCGTAATAATGTTTGTGATCCGCACGAAAATCTTACCCAAAAACGAAGTTTTTTAGAAATGAGATCGAAATACGTACCGAGAGAGGTCCTGAAATTGTCAAATGTGAGCCGGACACATGTCTTGTCATCGCTTTCGATTGTGCAGGCTGTGGCACTGCACAATCCTACATGTCTGGATCCATTAAAGCAAATTGCAGTCACCCTATTATCGGCAATGATGCAGTCATTTCCATTGTGAAGAATTCAACAAATTGTAGACTTTGAGATAACATATTCCTCTAATATGGTGAATTGTCAAAGAAACCGAAGGCAGTTTTGAGCACTCATTTTCTTTCTTCGTTTAAATTTTCCCGAACCATGCCCTGAAGCAGATAGTGCTGTGTCATTCATAATAGAAGATATTGAGAGAAATAATTCAAAAAGGCATCAATGTTGAAGGTTCCAATTCTATTGTCGTTGCAATCTTTCCCCATATTTTATGGCCATTTCTGGTAATATTCTAGCTGCTGTTGGTATTTCGGAAACCAGCAAAGATAGTCGTGCTTTGAATGATACTTATTATGCCTTCTCTTTATTAACGTCAAAAATTTAACAATGTGCCCATTCTTAATTTTGAGCATTAAATCAAAGCGCATTTTATGACCATTATCTGTGCATAAGTGACTGTCACAGTAAGTTGACTCAAAATGGATGAGAAGACAGACAGCGTCAAGCAGGAGCGCACTGCGAGTTGACCTTCTATAACGTCAAAGACCTTAAGAGCAAATTTTTTTACTGCTACGGAGATTTTTCTTCGAAGCGTTTTACAATTGAATCATATGAAACAATACACGTCATATTAATAATAAGAGATTGACTTGCTGTCACAAAAATTGCGCCTTGGTTCCTCCACCTTTCCAGATGCTTCAAAGGTTGAAATATCTTTAAACTCAAAGTTGCAGCTCAGTGTTTGCATCACGATACGTTCTACAAATCCGTTTGCTCCTGCCTCTAGTTGCAATATCAGGGACTTAAGTTGGGAAATCATTTGAGGTGGAATAATCCATAACATCAGGCAAAGTGAAGCCAGTGACGCTAAAGTCCTAGTGCTTCTTGCAACAGTATCTCATAGTTTTGTGGTGAGTACTAGAACTACAATAATATGTGTGTAGATTTCCCACTTTTACTCAAAGTCAAAATTTTTTCATCAAAAAACTTAGACTATAGCAGCTGCAGAGCTCTGATTGATGTTGAACATGTTCCTTTTAATTAGAGTTCATAAGTTTCTGAAACTACGATTATCTGTCGTCTCTTAACAATTGTCTATTCATTATCTTGACATGCTGCATCAGCCCACATCCGAGCACTGTTGAGATTGTGGTCAACAGGGAAATCATAATGGGATCGGTATGAGCTGCCGCCAAGTTTGTAAGAAATCCATTTATGGCTTCTTAAAGACTATACAGATATTGCGGACTCAACTTTAAGCAAATTTGAATTTCATGCACAAATTACTTATAAGGCAACAACAGATTTGGTGCTCAACACTTATAAGTGGATGGTGCCGCATTGCCAGCTCTTCAAATTTTTTGCAGTTCGAGGAGATAAAGTCGCGTGGTTCGAAGTGAACTCTTACAAAATAGATTTCGTTATGAATTCACTTGGAGAAACGAAGCAAAAACTTTTCCAAAACTGTTGTGGTATCAGTTTTCTATGAAACAGCAATCGCGTTGGTTAACATTTGATGCCCTCATTACTCTCTTAGATATGGTATGCTCAGGAAATCGCAAAATAGGAACTTTTACAGAATTTGCGGAAGGCTTCAGAGACAGGTGGGTAATGGCATGATAGCAAGAAGTCGCCAGAAAAAAGGGGCGAGGACAAACCTTGTCAACATTGATCGTAGGCAACAGAGTGCTCAAAGATATTTGATCATATCGTTAGAAAGGACACTTCTATATTTCATCAAAATTGACAATTTTTCGAAATGGGTGAAGTGGAGGTTGTTAGAAACCAAAGTGCGGTGGAGCGAAGGCTTCTTGTTTTACCTTCACAAACGCTCCAAATGTCCAGTCAGTGTGGATGTTTCAAAACGCCTTCGATTTTCCACAGTGCAAAAACGAGAAATGCTGTTGTTCATTTCGCATAAAGTCTCATTTCTTTCGTGTAACAATTCTATGGCCTTTTTCAGTCGTGCAACTGAAGAGCTGACAATGTGGCACCATCCACTTATAAGTGTTGAGCACCAAATCTGTTGTTGCCTTATAAGTAATTTGTGCATGAAATTCAAATTTGCTTAAAGTTGAGTCCGCAATATCTGTATAGTCTTTGAGAAGCCATAAATGGATTTCTTACAAACTTGGCGGCAGCTCATACCGATCCCATTATGATTTCCCTGTTGACCACAATCTCAACAGTGCTCGGATGTGGGCTGATGCAGCATGTCAAGATAATGAATAGACAATTGTTAAGAGACGACAGATAATCGTAGTTTCAGAAACTTATGAACTCTAATTAAAAGGAACATGTTCAACATCAATCAGAGCTCTGCAGCTGCTATAGTCTAAGTTTTTTGATGAAAAAATTTTGACTTTGAGTAAAAGTGGGAAATCTACACACATATTATTGTAGTTCTAGTACTCACCACAAAACTATGAGATACTGTTGCAAGAAGCACTAGGACTTTAGCGTCACTGGCTTCACTTTGCCTGATGTTATGGATTATTCCACCTCAAATGATTTCCCAACTTAAGTCCCTGATATTGCAACTAGAGGCAGGAGCAAGCGGATTTGTAGAACGTATCGTGATGCAAACACTGAGCTGCAACTTTGATTTTAAAGATATTTCAACCTTTGAAGCATCTGGAAAGGTGGAGGAACCAAGGCGCAATTTTTGTGACAGCAAGTCAATCTCTTATTATTAATATGACGTGTATTGTTTCATATGATTCAATTGTAAAACGCTTCGAAGAAAAATCTCCGTAGCAGTAAAAAAATTTGCTCTTAAGGTCTTTGACGTTATAGAAGGTCAACCGCAGTGCGCTCCTGCTTGACGCTGTCTGTCTTCTCATCCATTTTGAGTCAACTTACTGTGACAGTCACTTATGCACAGATAATGGTCATAAAATGCGCTTTGATTTAATGCTCAAAATTAAGAATGGGCACATTGTTAAATTTTTGACGTTAATAAAGAGAAGGCATAATAAGTATCATTCAAAGCACGACTATCTTTGCTGGTTTCCGAAATACCAACAGCAGCTAGAATATTACCAGAAATGGCCATAAAATATGGGGAAAGATTGCAACGACAATAGAATTGGAACCTTCAACATTGATGCCTTTTTGAATTATTTCTCTCAATATCTTCTATTATGAATGGCACAGCACTATCTGCTTCAGGGCATGGTTCGGGAAAATTTAAACGAAGAAAGAAAATGAGTGCTCAAAACTGCCTTCGGTTTCTTTGACAATTCACCATATTAGAGGAATATGTTATCTCAAAGTCTACAATTTGTTGAATTCTTCACAATGGAAATGACTGCATCATTGCCGATAATAGGGTGACTGCAATTTGCTTTAATGGATCCAGACACGTAGGATTGTGCAGTGCCACAGCCTGCACAATCGAAAGCGATGACAAAGCATGTGTCCGGCTCACATTTGACAATTTCAGGACCTCTCTCGGTACGTATTTCGATCTCATTTCTAAAAAACTTCGTTTTTGGGTAAGATTTTCGTGCGGATCACAAACATTATTACGGCGAGTTGATCAAATGCAGTGTGGCGTAGTGAACAGGGCGATTCGAATGTTGGCGTAGAATCCATTCACATCGCACTTCTGCTCGGCAAATGCTATTGTCGGCTGAGATTAGAGTCGGACTGTAGTTAGCTCAAAGCAAACATTTTCATCTAGTTGTTTATTGTAGCATTATATCATTAATGAAAGGACAAGTCATTTGAGTGCCGATTACACAGAGTCGTGCAATAAGCTGCGTCAACCGCTTGACAACGACATTGAAATCTTGTGTGGCACGCGACGAGGTCGAGCGGGGCTCTTAATGTAATTTGAATTTCAAAAAAGAATGCTTTAAGCCTAAACGAGGTTGTTACGCCAGGGTCATACACCGGTGTTTCGGAGGTTCGTCCTCCTCGTCAGTGACCCCCGCCCCACATTAAGCTCTGCACTGAAGCAAGGAATGAGGCGTATGTGGTGGGAAAATTTGGATTTTTATGGTTACTAATAAAAGCTTTGTATCCGGCAAATGGCAAAAGTATGGTAGAAAAACCTCATTAAAGCCAATTGCAGTAAAAACAAATCTCCTAAAACCCGACTATCAAAGGAAAAGTTAGATACTCACGATGAAGTGACATTTCAAGCTGTTATTGAGCATTTTAATGCTATCTCATTTATAATTATTTCAAATTCTCTTCAAATTCATTCTTTATTTCTCAGAATGGCAATTCCTCGTTCTTATTCATTGCCGCACATGAATAACAATCATATGACCAATCAGTTTATTGGTTTGTAATCGATAACCGCCTTAGAAATCTTTCGATTTCAAAACTATTTTTTTAATATATGGCCCCGGTACTTGCCCATTATGAAAATACAATTAAAAAACCGCTCTCATCCGCTGGTGAAGTACTCGTCACAGGAGTGTTAGTATTCATTCGAAAGCATAGATTTTGTGCCTACAGCCCCACGTAGCTGGTTTCCAAAGAAGCCTTTTTTGATCTTGTTACAGAAGGGAATTTCTTGTATTTCGGAAGCGCATATTCTTCATCGAACAGAGCTCTTTCTGTGAACTATAATAATGATTCGATAGCGCAATGCTTGCTAATTCAAACGCTGCCCTTTTACCCAACAAAGATCATTTTTCTGCAACGCAGCAGGAAAAATAAGATTGATTCAGATGCGAGAGCAAGGTGGTGTTTAGCCATTTCACCGGCGCCTGGTTGAGGCAGCGAGGTCGGCTGAAGCGAAAATCAATCGATTCTCGGGCATATGAACGAGTAGAGAAAATTTCGTAGTATTTGAATGTTTTTGAGCCACTGATGGAATCAATGAGTACGTTGTGGCCCCTAAATTCATCAAAATGATGATAATGATCATTAACTTATCCGTATTCATGGCAAAAGAAAAGTATTCAGTCTTTTTGCAGCAGAATCATACAGTTATCTGAAGTTTTTTTAAAAGCGGAAAAACGGTTCGTAATTGAATAACAAAGATTGCGTTTTTGTAAGACCGTTCGAACGATCGACAATTGCGTAATCTTCAACCTCCTCCCCTCCCCTTGCTGCCTCACCCATTAGCCGGTGAATTGGCCAAATTGACCTTGCTCGCGCATAGAATTAAACTTATTCTCCCTACTGCGTCTCAGAGAAACGGTGCTTCCAGAAAACAAACAAAGTGTTAGATAATCAAATATTACGCTATCGAATGATTAATGGTCTAAATGGTCATAATGGTTTAGAAAATTCTGTCAGGCCAGAAATATGTGCGTCTAAGACATAGATTTATTTTAGACTTAACAGCTTCAAAGAAGAGGCTTTTCGAAAACCGGACAGGTAAGGCTTTTGACAGAAATCTAAGCTTCCGAGTGATCAAACACTGCTATGACACGAATGGAAACAACGAATGAAAAGCACTCCTATAAACAGTCCTTTTCCAGCGAATGAAATTGGTTTTCCATATATCGTCTCATAATGACAAGTACCGTCACCCTAATGTCATGGTACTGATTGAAAATGTGAAATAGCTCGACTACTTGTCAACAATGATGCTGCATGCGGCATGCCATGCCATTTCATCAATAACTCTCAATAGTTTCTCGATTATCAGTGAACTGATGGAGCTGCGATATCTTGGAGTCATTGAGATGACTTTGTTTTATGGTCCTGTTGGTACGAACTTTTTACCATCTGCGTTTATTCCGTACTGCGGGCACATTTTATTGTGACGATTTTGGCACTGAATATACGTACCGTTTGCGCCCTCTACGTATTCCTTCAAAGTCAATGCTCTCAAGACGACTTCATGGGCGCGATCCATTTCCCACCTCTTCTAATAACTGTAATGTGAGCGCATAGGGTGGTTGTAGATATCCAACAGTAAAACAGAGATATCCTTATTGCCCAAGTGCCTCTGATGGGTACCTCCTCTGTTTTCATCATTGGACGTAATTCCTCCTCCACACAATTAGTTACTGTTCTTCCGCCTAACACGTTGAAACTCCTTTTCTTATCATAGATGTTGATTGGTGAGTTTTTTCTCACACATGAGACATCAATTTTTACGTCATAGTTCACGGATGCAATAAAGAGTCGAATACTTCTGCATAATGTGGCAACTCTGAGCGAAAAGCAAATTGTGTCTAGATGAATATCTTTTCAAATAGCTCTTGAGCATTAGGAAAAATACGGTAGATTGTTAACTGTCTCCAAAGAGTTATTCCACACTGATCAGTATTCGATCAATAGTCATTCACTATCTTCGGATGTCCGCCGTTATAAGTGCTTGATTGGCCAGATTATCAGTCGTTGTGACCTTCGCACACTCTGAAGAAGGAGTAGCCTCCGAAACTGTAACCAATAATGTATTGTGCCCAATCACATCAAGGGGACACTGGTAAAAAGGTAATCGGTGAGTGATCAAGAGGAGTCGTGATCCAAACTCTGCCATACTCTTTGTTGACGACGCGAAGTCTTCAAGGCGACCCAATGCTCAGGTGCAGGATGTCAGTCCACTTCTACGAACTGCACACGCCCTATGTTTAGGAGCTGATTGTGGAGCAGACAAATATGTGGCACGATGAGAGGGATGTTGAGTGGGAAAAAACGAACACACTTATAAGATGTGCGACAATATTGAGGAGTTAAAAGTAATTGCTGTTTTGTGGCTTTCCCATTGAACGCAGATTCTTAGGACGTGATATCGTACTTGCTACTGAAAAACGCTACGGAAAGTTCCTTGTTAATATGCCGCTTCCTTGTGAGAATAAAGTATTTCAGCCATCTAAATTTCACCAAATAACTGCCAACAGCTTCCTCGGTGAAGTTTAAACAATGAACTGAATATCCCAAAGGCGAGGCGCATTTTTTTGTTCGCTAGTAACAATCATTGAACAAGTCTTTTCATAAACCAAGCCTAACACTATGATTTCTATCTCTTTTACCTATCTAATGACTACTAGTAGTCTACTGAAAAGGAGGAGATGCAGTTGAAGTGTAGTTTTCTACGGAAGTGTTTCTGAATTTGATCACTAGACATTTTGTTGGTGCTCACTCCGGCTGCATACTAAAACTCTTTCAATACTTGTTTTGCATTGACCGGTTGCACATTATCGAAAATGTGTTTTAGAGTCAGTTTCTCAAAAAAAGTTGATAGAAATACCCAATAAGAGCCAGAAGTGTGGTCGTGGTCTTCCCCAGGATGCGCTTTTTGGAATCGAACGGTGGGAATTTCTGGAACGCTTGGGCATTGTTAATGCCTAAATACGTTCCAATAATACAATAAACTATCTCTCCCTTAATAGTAGTAAATGTGATAAGGAATCAAAATCCAACTGCAGAAGTGCCAAAAGCCAGTGTACGAGCTGTTTAGTCCATAAGCAGTTCTCTTTTCACTTATTCCAGCGCAATGAGAATGTTTTTCTATAGACCAAGCCCAGTACGAAAATCTCCATTTTTCGAGCTATTGATCGATTATCTACAGTCTATTGTAAATACTTTTCTAGGTGAAAAAAGTTACGAAGCATGAGCATAATTCACAGAATGGAACTGTAGATCGTACAAATCGTGTCAAAAGTGGAAATACTCCAACAGTTAGGTGCTGCTTCTACTAAATTGCTTTTACGGAGATCTTCTTATTGACATTCAGTACTTTAATGCGACAGTTTCCTTGTTTTTCAAATTTTCACTATACGAAACCAGAAAAGTCCCGTGAAGTTGGAAAATGAACTCCGATTGCAAAATGTTAACTCTCTTCTAATCAGCAAAACTTACCGTCAAAGTTTTTTCACAAAGCAGACTTAGTATAAAAATTGGTATTATTCAGAGTGGCTAGAAAAAAATAGATGAAAAAACGATTATTTTATAAGGCCTACAAATATGTTTCGTTCCACAATAAAGTGCGTTTTCTCACAGAAAATTAGATGATTTTTTGATACAAGAACACTCTTTTAACTATAAAACTCTTCATAAAAGTCTCTTCTGTGATTCACCATATACTGACGATAAAATTTTCTCACTACCTCAAATTACTAAGTAAAATCCCGCAATTTCATTGCAACGCGTGATGCTTCCGCACGCGTAGCTTGGTGTTGAGCTAAAACCTCCTCTTGTCGTTGTTAACGCTCCAAACTACATAATGTAAAAAACTCAAATTGAGCGCTTCCCTTCATAAGCTATTGAGAAACATACAAATTAGAAATTTCGGATGGAACCGTTTCCTTTTATAATATGAGAAAATGATTCCGTCGTGGCCTCACTACTGCTCGCAATCAAACAAATTCGAAAACGATTATAAGCATGGAAACAATAACAGATCTGGTGTAAATAACTAGAATTGGATCTACTGCGCCACCATTGAAAGGCTACCATTGAAAGTGTGTTTATCTGCCTATGCAGATGCGTGCCTCCCTATTCGCTAGCTAATGTTACTTGAGGACATCGGAAAAGGATCACTTCGCAGGTCTACTTTGCAAGACATTCAAGCTTAAAAGATTAAATAGTCGAAAGTCGAACTTTGAATTATTGCAAAATCAAAATAGTCAGCATCTGTAAAATGACATTTTTCCACGAACTGTGGTGCTACTGTATGTCTCATAAAAGACCTTCGATTGATATGTAAGAGAACCGTCTTTGTTCAAGACATTTTGAATGTTGATATGTGTATGGCTGGAATTTTAAGGGCTGTAGCCACGCTTATCAGCAAATGATGAAACGTTTTGCATTACGCAACTATTTTATGCCGTTTCTCAAAACTATTGCAAATATTTATCAGGGTTCAGTAATTCTATAACACGAACCGGTGAAAAGGAAGCAGCATGCTGTCATAATTTTTGATGACGATAGTTGGATCAAGAAAACGTAAGGTTTAGGTGAAAAAACTAATCGACCTCTGCAAAGTGTACAGGTCCGATATACGGGAGTTATTTGCATCAGGAACGGAGTGGTGGACATACGGAGAATAAAGGTAGGAAAATGCGCTCTCATTCACATAAGAAAAACACAAGAACGCTTAGTAAGTATTAGCAAAATATTGTTTTTGAGAAGATGTTGGTGTCCTGATGAAAATAGAGACTGTTAGGACCCATAAGCGCTCCCCTCTACTAGGAGTGGGTTCAAAAATTTGGTTCGTCCTGATTATGAAGTAACTAATGAAAAACCCATCTCCTTTGCTGGAGAGGAAATTTCCATGGGAGCTTAAGTGAGAATTCGAAAGCTAAGATCTTAGGCTGCAGCCTCACGTTGCTGATTTCAAAAATGCTTTTTCTTGATGCTGCTATAGGAGAAGATTTCATGCGTTGCGGACATGCGTATTTCTCGCCGGACAGAGCTCTTTCTCTGCGATATTAGCAATCATTTGGTTGCTTAATCGCTTCAGATTCCAATGTTGCTCTTGTTTGCCGGATATACAGTTTCTCTGCAGTGTAACAGAAAATAAGATTGATTTACACAAGCGAAAAGGTGTTCTTCAGCCATTCCGTGGGGTGGTGGGGGCGTGAGAGAGCGATGTGGCCGTTTTCACACGACCATTGATCGATCCGCTCTCTAGGTAGTGGCATATCTCCCTGCTGCAGAACACAGATGGTCTTTCCAGAAAATAAACGCAATGTTGGAGTCAGCAAACACCACGCCATCGAATGATTACAAATAGTCCAAAAAAGAGCTCTGTCCAGCTAGGTGTGTAACATTAATCATTTCTTTCTTCTAGAGCGCTATCAAGTGAGCTTCTCCAATATCTCTGAGTTCTTTGAAACTTGTGCTATCGAATGAGTACTAGCACCCTAAGGAAGGAGTTTTTTCCAACGAAATATGCACGAGATCAAAAAAAGTACGTGGTTTTGTAAAACATAATTTTATTGATTTCACAGCGTTATAACAGGGTATTTCAAAAATTTCGGCCTTTCTCGTCAGGAATCTAGGGTTTCGAACATTTAATAACATTCTTATTAGAACCAAATAAAGTAAGTTTCTCATTTGCTCTCTTTTAATCGGAACTAGCCATTAATTTTTTCCATGATGCCATTTTCGTGACGCCGATATACATCGACCATCTGGATTTTACCATATAATTGCCAGGAACACACTGTGAAGATCAAACAGCCAACGAAATACTCGGAAATCTAGGAGTATTTTTCTCCTTGCTAATAATGTGCACTAAGAAGGCCTTTTATGAGTAGGAAATCTAAAATATCAGTAATAAATTGCAATAAGTGAGATAAAGAAAATGTTTTCTATGTGAAAAAATGTTTTTCTCAGTGATAATGCGAACTATATCAAAGGCACTTTGGTTGCATATGAAGCATCTTCTGAATAACATCCCTGGAAAGTCACATATAATAGAAGATGTACTTTTGAATTAGATTCATACAAGATCGTCAAAGGAAATGTGAAAAAAGAGTTGCAAATGTGGTGTTATTCCAGATACGTAGTTTTCGCGAGATATTTCATCATTTTTAGTAACAAAGTGCTTCTAACTTTCACATTTGAAATTTCTCATTAAGGATCAACAATTCCTATGTGAAGTTCGAGCAAGAGCGCACAACTTAAAGTGCGAAAAGCAATATTCTTTTCGCTTTTAAAGCTTCTTACATAAACATCATTTTTGGTCTCGGAATCAGCAGAATTTAAGCTATCGAATGTTTGCCAAAAGTTAACCGGAAAGCTATCAGCAGACCCCAGCAGAGAGAAATAAAGCCAGTCAGAGTCAAACACTATTTTATTTCTGTTGCTACAACACACTGATAAGAGTTTTCTCTTGATAGCACATTATTGAGTCCGCTGGGAAACTAAGCTTTCAAATAATTACTAAAACTCTAGTAAAGAATATTTGTTCACTGAGAAAAGCCTTCAAACAGTCGCGTACCAGGGCTGGTACACGCTTTCTTGAACGGAAGAAGAACTACATAGTCTTCTCCTTATTGAAGGCAATCCCATAACATCAAGAATGAGCCAACGGAGCGAATGTTAACCAAATCTAGCAACTCATGGCAGAGGTGGCCTCTGTTGAATTTCACGAAAAAATTGTTTAGTGATTATTTAGTTACGTCTGTCTAGGATGAGAAGTCACTATGATAAACGATTTACCCCCAGAGCCGGGCAATAAATAGGGAGCCAACGACTTGGAGAGCGTTGAAGACCGTAGAAATGTAATGAGGTGAATGAAGAACATCCAACTTTGTGCCCGACCTTTTATTTGAGCGGTTCTATCCACCCTGACGTATGCCCCAGAAGTCTGCTCGTTACGTGAACACTATAAAAAATCGTTTGGCAAATTTGAATCAGCACTCGAAAGGTCGATGCCGAACTACCCTTTGATCTCTATATGCTTTCTCTGGGCGATTAATCAATCCATCTTTACACTGTTTTTTCACTGTGTGGATTCCAGAACTTCTAGAAACCAGGTCGTTTTTCGTATTCTTTTTGAATGTCGTAAAATACTGGCTAAGCGCGTCTTCTTGCAGTCTCCAGAATAGCCTGGCTGTGGCGTTCGTTGTCGACTGCCGGAAGGTGTGGGGAGAGCGGGGTTTGTCCCCGCGCGCGCCTTGACGAGCACCACACCCACTCGGCCACGGCGCCCTCTGTTTTTCATGTAGAAAAAGAGAATTGAAGCTCTGAAGTGTGTCATTTTTTCAAAATCAAAGACGCAGTTCTGTTCTTCAAGATGTCGAAGATCAGTAAAAAGGATTAGTAATAAGTCCAATGACATCCGATTATTTTCGGAGAGCTCAAAAAAATGGAATGATGGCCAACGAATACTTGTAGCCGAAGGAACCTACTGGGACTCTTTTTCACGCGAAACGGAAAATGGAAGGTTTGAAATGCGCTCGAGCTACTCATTGAGACAGCATGTGATGCAAGTTACGACAAGCCATACAAAATTTTGTTGCGAAACATGTGCGATCAGATAATTTACACATAAGATTTACTATCAACAGCGCTAAAATCCTCACTCTAGTATAGCATCCTATTGGGAATTAGGATAAATATTATAACAATATTATTCGTCGGTTAACAATCAAAGTAAATTGATACGAAACTGCTAAACATAGAACTGCTCCAACACGGAACTTTTACAGCACAGAACTGCTATAACACGGAACTGCTCCAACACGGAACTACCAGAGCACGAAACTGTAACAACACGGAACGCTCATCCAACATCGATTGCTCGCGGAAAGACTTAAAACACGGCCCATGATTATACAGCATTGACGGTGCTCTTGATTTGTCATTTGTCAGATAGGCAACACAGGATTAGTTATGTTTCAAGTTAGAGAATCCTGACTAGTGTGATGAAAAAGGCTGAAGCTCTCTGCCTTGCACACACGTGACTCCCACAGTGAGAACAATGTGTTCTATAAGATTTTTGATCTGTTGGAGATACAACCGTCAGTGTAAAAAGCTCCATAGTTCGAAATCTGATCTATAGTATGCTTCTTTGCTTTAGTATAAGCTGGAGTGTCACTGTAATCCATTAGCAATAGTGTCGTAATAACATTAAGCACATTTCTCACTCTTCGAAGCACAACAATATTATCGTTGGAATGACGTTTTAGGCAAAATGTTTAGATCACTTCAAGAAGCTAGAGGATACGATTGAATCGTAATGATTGTTGATTATGAAAAAGCTGTCTTCCGGAGTTCTAGATAATCCTTCAAAAATTTCAGAAATGGAGTAGATCACTGGACTGTTATACGAAGAAAGTGAGACTTCATGTGAAATGCATAACAGCAATATTTGTTTCATTTATACATTGTAGAGATACTGAGGGCGTTCACAAACATGCTCTTTGACAAATATCCTAAAACATGAGATGATGAGCAAAGAAGCCTCTGCTGAGCGTCACCACAAGTGGCTTTTTATAACGTTCACTGTATCCATCTCGATACATTGCATATTATGTAGAAGTGTAGGATTATCCCTTTTAATGATAAGATCTGATGCTTACGTGTAATTTTTCGCCTACCATCACATTTGACACGCCTACAATTTTGCTTCATTAATGATCTTTCTCGGTGATATGCCTCTACCTTCTTGTTTCTGATATGAAAGTCCTAATCTGAAATCCCTAGTATCAGTCGACTTTCCCTCCCTCCACCTGTCCGTTAGCAAAAAAAAAGTTCTTACGTGCACACAATTTAAGAAGGTAGTCACCGCATTAAAGCTTAAAGACGAGCTTGCCGTTTCGCAAAAATCTATCGTCGCAAGTGTTTCGAAGAAAAAGCTGAGCTGGTGTTATTCTATATCTTCTTTCACAATTTTTTTCTCAGAAGTAATTGTAGAAATTGGCCTATTGACGATTGCAGATTTTTTTTTTTTTGAAAAACTGATGCTTTTGTGTTGTAGCATCTGAAATGAGAAGGCGGGAAAGGCTGCCCCTCCCCGCTTCCCTTTCTTCGCAAAATTGGTGTATTTAGTAACATCCCTGTTCAATGGTCTATTTCATGTAGCTTTGGTCATTGGAAATTTGGCAAGCATTTCATTCCTTGCTCCAGTTTACCTCATGCTTTGAAAAAAATTCATCGCATAACGTGATGTGAAAGACTTCGTTTTCAAGCAACCTGAAACTTTGGACCTCTTGGAAGACTCAGTGATGCCAAGAAGTCGTTGTTGCCTTATGAATGATCTGATGCACACAATCTTGAATTTGCCAAAATTTGCTCAAAGCTGGTCCATGACATTTGTAATAGTTTCTTAGAAACCGGAAATGGAATTTCTTGCAAATATAGCAGAAAGTTCGGCCAGATCCTTTATAATTTCCCTGTTGGCTGCAATCTCGATAGTGCTCGGATGTGGGGTGATGCCAGCAGGTCAAGGTAATAATAAAAAATTACTATGGTACTGCGAAAAATCCGTTATAACAGCGTACGAGCTTCAGTGAGAATGAAGACGTGGATCAGAGTTATGATTAATTAATTTGGGTAAAAAAGGAGGGTAAATTTTCTGACATAATGATTTGTATAACTAAGAGAATTGAGTGGTGAACAAAAACACGGCCTCAGGCGGGAATCAAACCCACGTTTCATCCTATCCGGGGATGCGTGCTCTACCACTACGCCACTGAGGCACATTTGCCCGACCACTCATTCTCAACATCTCAGTGGTGTAGTGGTAGAGCATGCGTCCCCGGATAGGATGAAACGTGGGTCGATTCCCGCCTGAGGCCGTGTTTTTGTTCACCACTCAATTCTCTTAGTTATACAAGTAACGTAATGACACTGCGAAAAAAGCAGTAAAAATACTATAATTTCGAAGTATAATGATTTGTTTCTACATTCGACCGCTTTTTTTGTAGTCCCTGCTCAAAGCGATAGTGATCTCATAAAAATATCACATGTTCTAAGCCGTTTTTAGGTTTAGTACTATATAGGCGCCTGTTTCGTCCTTCCGCGACTCATCAGTTGCATCGTCCTTCACTCCGATTCCTTAAGAATAAATAATCCTCTATGAAGGAATCGACATTGTCAGGTAATTCCACCATCTGACTTGTGGTGATTTATTAATCGGCGTCGAAAACTTCAAAGAGGATTGTTTAGCCTCAAAGGATCGGCTAAACAGAGGACGGTGGTATAGATGAGCTCCGACAAAACAAAACAGCGCCTGCATAGCACTAGACCTGGCAACGACTCAACACACGTTATAACCTTATCAGATTATAATGATTTTCCTGTTAATTAATTACCACAAAGAACTACTAAATTCTGTTTGAGGGAGCACTAGGAATTTCACCTGTCAGTGGTTTCAATTTGCCTGTCGCTATGGCTTACTCCAGTCATAACTAATGTTCTGGCTCGAGTCCCTGGTATTGCAACTAGCGAGGCAGGAGCTAAAGGATTTGTGGAACGCCTTCTGAAACAAACAGTAAGGCGCAACTTTGAGAATTCAAATGTTCTCCTCTTCTACGCGATATATGAAAAGGCTTGAGAAAAGGGCTCCAATAATCGATACGTCAGCCTCTCATTGTGTATGCGTTTCGCATAGTTTCGCCACAGAAGACACTTCCAAATAAACTCTCTGAAACAGCGAAAAAATCTGCTCTTTAGGTTTTGACGTTCTCGAAAGCCAAGCTCGTATGCACTCCTACCTGATGCTGTCATTTCGGCCATCTTGAGTCAACTTACTGTGACAGTCACACTTACACACCATTGATGTGCTCGAATGTGCGTTTCAGTGTGGAGGATATTGAGGAACGTGAGTATTACATCTTTGAATTTTGAGAGATTTGAAGCAGAAACACAGCACGTTACAAAAAAAGCACGGCCAACTTCTTTGTTTTCTGAAATACAAACAACTGGTAGAGTATAATTTTTTTGTACACTTTTGGAGAATGGTACATTGCTCGATTTTTTGCGTGATTGTTCGAAAAGCTACGAATAATAAAGATGATCCGTGCTCAAAACTGTTAAAGATTTTTTTACCCTGTCAGATTTCCATGTCTTCTTGAGGCTCAGAGTTTATTGCAGTCGGCATGATGAAAAGTGCTTGTATCATCGTCGACGGCACGGTGACGGCAATTTGCTCCACTGGTGCAGCTCCGAGGCCATGTACACCAGTGCCAGGTGGGGGTCCCCTGGCCCGAAAATAACGCCTGTGCCCAGCCTCACCTTGACAATTTCGGGATCTCTCTCAGTATGAGTTTTCAGTCCTCTATCTATACAACTTTGTTTTGTAAAGAAGAATTTCTCTGCAGACCACAAACGTTATCATGGCGAGTTGGTCAAGAGCAATGTGGCAAAGTGTAGTGAACCGAGCGATTCCTATGCTGGCATCTGGTCCATTCGAGCGGCATTTCTTTTCGGCGATCTGCTACTGTCGGCGGAAACCGAAATTGTACGTGATGTATTTGAGGCAGAACATTTTCATTTTGCTGTCATTTACTGTAACATTACCGCAGTCAACGGGCAAATCATCGCAGTGTTGATTATTCAGAGCAATGCATCAAATTACATCAAAGTGTGTGATGTGATAAATTTGAATCTAACTCGTTCTTCAAAAAACCGCTAAGAAGTTTTAAAAGGCAAAATCTACATAAAGGATCTCTTTCATCTATATTTCAAGAAAATGTTACTGTCGTTGTCTCACTAGTGGCCATAATGACAATAGATGAAGAAGGATTACGTGGACGAAAACAATGAAAGATTGTTATGAATAACTAGAATGAGATCTGACTGCGACAGCTTCATGAAATTTCAACAAGAAATGTGTTTATTCGGTCTTGGAGAAATGCCCATGATAGCTGATGTAAAGATTGAGCTGCAAAATTTACATATACCACATCAAAATTTTGAGCAATACAGATATTTTTCACATATAACGACGAATTCCTACAATTAAAGAGAACATAATAACCGCGAGAAGACTACGTGTACCAATAATGGTACACTAAAGTCTGAAAGGCTTTCTGTATGTGTAAAGTTTCCTCTCAGGACATTTGATAATTATCCGAAAGCTCCAATCTCTGCTATTTCACCGATTTGTTTAGTTCTGGAAAAGAGATTTCATTACGTTGTAGCAGCAAAAACAAAATCATGTTCACATTCAATTTACTTCACATTGCTCGGCTGGGGTTCGATATGGCTCTCATCAAAGTTTTACTAGCCATTCGGTAGCACAAATTTCAATGATTTGGTGATGTAATTAGTTTTTCTCAGCTGGTCATCACATTATGCTGTAAGAGCAAGAAGAAGATTGCATTTTGCCTGAAATGCTGCTTCGTCGCTTTGACGTCATAGGTGGTTTATTGCTAATTATTGGGAACGTTTAACTGTTAGAGTTTTTTTATCTACCTAAAAAATGAATATTGCAAATAAACTTTTTATAGAAGGTCCTTTGATACAAAGAGCGACTTCTTGTCTTGAAAGTCCTCACTTTTCAGGGACAAAATCACGTCTCTATGAAGAAATAAACAAGCTTTGAATCCCTTTTCGTGCATTTGTATCGCCTATCTTCCAAAAACATAGTTTGAAAAGCACATCTTCTACAAGTAAACACCTCTGATAAAGATCATATAGAGGTGATTGTGACATGTAGGTGAAGTCAGCGTAGGAAGAGCGTGCTTTCATCACTGCGGCGAATACAGTACTTCTCCTATCAGCACTGATATTCAAGAAACGTCTTTTTTAATCTTTTTTTGACACAGTAATTATTCGATAGCTTGAATCTCGCAAACTTGAAAGGTTTAGTTTGTTTTTTGAAAGCCCTTACACTACAACGGTAAAAGAAAATTTTATTATGCCCTTCAGTATTTTCCGCCTGAACAAAGCTTTTCCTCAAAAAATTTAGTATTTGTTCGATAGCACAAATTTCGACAAATTGAATGTAGTTTTTCATAGAAACATTTATTGCGCTGTAATAGTAGAATCAAGAATTCATAGCACATGCTGCCATATATGTTGCACCGTGTATGTGGATGGATTTTGCAAGATTGGCATCAAGCCATCGCCTTTCAATATCCAGTCGATAGCGTGAACTTCGCGGTTCAACGGTGTGCTTCCCTTTCGAAAATAGCCTCTGAACGAGCTGTAGCATCAAGAATAAGCTTGTGTTGCGCATTTGAGTACTATTCGCGGAGACGGCTTTTCTCTCAGACTTTCATACGCAATCGATAGCGCAAATTCTGGCAGTGTCAACAGAATACGTGAGTTTTAAGATAAACTTCTTAGTGAGTTCTCAAAGTCAGAAGAATACTGCGTTCTGCACTCGACGCATCGTATCACACGTGTAAATTTCGCTGTGCGATCTGACACGGCGCAGAGTACAGAACTTAATATTCTATTAGCTGTATTCGCACTAAAACGTTCTTCTCAAGAATTCAAACATATCATTGAAATCGTTGAGGTCTGTGCTATCGAGTGTGATTGCAAGTTTGAATGAAAGATTGTGACAGCAGAAAGATGCTCGAGTGTGAACTAGGATTTTATTTTTTACTTCTGCAGCATGACATAAAAAGGTCATTTGAAAAGTAAAATACGCCTTCAAATTCTGAAAATTGAAGCTAACGAAGAATTACTAACGTTCAAAGAGGATTTGAAAATGGTTTTTTTTTCATTATAGGTGTGGATAGGACAAAGCATCGAGAATGCCTCTCTAAAAACACATATTTTTTAATTGGCATAATGCCGATGTTCCAAGCTTCTTACTCAAACACGATTGTTGTACTGGCCTTTCAGTGGAGAGTGCTCAGATTGGTCTAGTTTTATTGGAGATTGTCACTAGAATAGTTATGCTTTGGCTACGATTGTCAAGGAAAGTGTCTTCTATGCTATTTGGTTCACTCGATTGCATTGATTTTTCCTGCCACGAGGGTCTCTTTATTGCTTATTTGATGACGAACATTGTTGATCCTGGAGCCAACGAACTATATTCATCGCCGTGATAAGTGACGAACAGAACTTCTGACAAATAATGATTACGACATAGCTGCAACGAACAAGTGCGACATGTAACGCGGTGTTAACGGTGCATGATGATGCAGTAGATGTGAACCTGAGTGTAGGATGCCCCAAACTCCGAGATTTCTAGATGAATGAGAGGAGCAGCTACACAATGTATGAAGGAGTCACCATACACGTAGGAAATATACAACGACTTGAACTACAGTAGATGATCTAGGGCCAAGAGAAGTGGAAATCACAGCCGAGCTCTAAACAGATTCTGTAAGCGAATGGAACTATTGTGAGCGTGGCTTTATCCCAAGATTTTGTTTTTTGTTGCCTTTGAATAGCTGTCAAGCAGAATACCGGCCAGATTCTATAGGAAAAATTTTTTGGTTATCAGTTGAAAGGCGACACGAGTCACTGAGTAGCGCGGAAACACGGCAGACTGCTATTGGAAACGAGAAGCTGGGTATTGTTGCAGCGAATGCTTCTGCTAGCTGGCGTGAGGAAACACGAACTAGCTGGTAGGACTCGCTGCGCAACTAATTATCATAGTGAATATCTGCAACATAGATGCAATGTCAGTCAAGAGCATTCGAATTCAGAAAAAATAGCAGTTCTTCGGCTTCATAACTGCTGTAATTGTCCTATGGCGCTCAGAATTCTTCCACTGTCCATAAGTTTTAGACTTTTTTCCACATACGTCAGCTCTTAATAATTGGAAGCAAACAAATGACAATGCAAACGTAGCTATAGTGAGAGTTTTCGATAAACTGGTATCGCATAAGGCATGTATCATCATATTAATAAATTAATCATTCTTTACTGATTTCTGCTCTGTATGACTTTGGGTCTTTAGAGAGGATCAAAATTGATATTTTTCCTTTGATGCCCATTCTACAATTCAATGTTTGTTTGATTGCCGATTTCGGTATGATTGCGTGGCAAACCAGCGTTTTCCCTACATACGACAAATAAATCTTAACCAAAGGCATTTGATTGAGTGAAGAAAACCGTCTTCTATCAAATAATTGAAGAGTTCCAAAAAATTTTGCAACGGAATAAAAAACCGTAAGCAAACGAGAAATTCGCGCGATTTGCTCTGCGAGCATCGATGACTGTAGCGGCCCCCTATGGACTAAGCTAGACAGATGTGGTGCTAAATGGTTTGTGAACAGCTACCCTCTGCACTCAATAATTGAGAGCGATGTTTTTCCCCGAGTTACTTCATTCGTTTAATTTGAATCCTGGGACAGGTGTCAGCACATCTTCTACGTGTGACTTTGAAACATAAGGACCCGTTATCACATGAAGATGGCGAAGCAGTAAAAACTTATATGGATGTAATTGTAGTATAGAGAAGATTTACGGGTCCATCATCACATCCGTCAATGTGTCGAGTGTATCTTTGGAAGCACTCCAGATTACCGACTCGCACCCTTATAATCCTTCATTTAGCGTTGATTTGTAAACGTTTTGCTCAAAGAGTCGTCTACCACTTTCTGCGTTTCATCCACTCAAAATTTTTATTTATATTTTTCATAACTGAGAACGAGGAAGCGCGGCGGTCAGTAAGCAGCGCATCAGACAACAAAGTGATAAGCGAGACGTTGGCTTGATTTCCTCCTCAAAATTCTCTTGCAGTCATTCAGCTATACGTCTCAATTTGGCTGCCTTAGACTTGCAAAGCGCATCGTTTCGAGCAGCGTTGCTTACGAAAAAATTACAGAAAAATCAAATGAAAGACGGAAATCCTGAAAAGGTCGCAATCGTCCTACTTAATCGGTTAACTGTTTTCCAGAACTCAGGCGTTGTAACCCGCTTAGTGATATGTAAAAACTTCAGCTTGTACCAACAACTCTAGCTTGATTTCCTCTTTTATGGCTCACAGAATCAGGATATCACCAAGTTAGTCAATCCAAACATCTCAAATTACGAATCAGATAAAATCGATGCAGTTCTAATCAAAAATTCGCGACTGATCACCACAAAAATCACGGCCGTTCGTGCATAAGTCTCATCGATTACAATTTTTTCAGAATGCTGCGATATAGCTTTTGCCTTGACCAGCAAACCGCGCGTTGTCGCCGACTGGAAAATCGCATATTAGATTGTAAGCCAAAAGAAAGGCCTCTGATCGGTCTCTCCTTAACCTCTCTCATCCCTCTCCCTAACTATTAAGTTGCTAATCGAACAATAAAATCTCTTATCCCCCTCTTTAATCAGCTCCATAAAATTAATCAAAAGGCATTTCACTATGGATAAATTTGAAAACTGACGTCGAGAAGAAATTATACCACATGTAAATCTAATCGATGATGTTGCCTTCATCAATGATTGTCTCCAGGTGGTGATGTCCAGACTCGCGACCATTGCTGCACCCTCTCCTATGTCGGGATCACCTCCATAGTAGGTCGCGATATAACGCGGACCAAAAGCGACCGTGTGCTTCCCAGAGACGCAGGTGGATTTAGGGGAGCGCACTCCTGCTTCTGCAGCGCCGACTTGACAAAAGCTCTATTTCCACGAGTCAAGTCGGCCAAAAGCCTGCAATCAAGCGGCTGGGAAGTACATGGGAGGCGGTTAGGAGTCGCCTCCAACAAATAAGCTTCTCCCGCTCCTCCGAGAGAGACTGGCAAGCTACTCGTGAGTACCCCCCCCACGTTCAGAGCCTGCTAAGCTATACGTTGGGTATCAAAATGCCAAAAACAGCAACAATAGGGGCCCTCATACCCTTGACCCCGAAAGAGCCTTTGGTACGGCAGCGAAAGGTAGGACGAGTACGGAGAGGCTGCTAAAATTTCAGGGCCGAAATAGGCTGCCAATATCGAAAAGGACAAAATGACGAATTGTACCTACAACGCAATAATTCTTGCTCATGAAACCTCTGTAGATGATCTATTGATTCAAGCAAGAAGAATAAGGTACGACGTCATTGGCCTGGCTGAGACGAGAAGGCGCTATCCCTTCTTCACGCTGTTTATGACACCGGAGAAAAACTCTTCCTTGGTACATGCGATCACAGAGGTGTCGGCGGCGTTAGCGTCCTCGTTAAACGAACTTGACAGTGAGCATTGATTCGTTCGAACAACTAACAACCCGTATCGGAAAATTACTGTTGAAACGATGTGGTCCTATGCCGGCTTTGACCATCTTCGTTTCTCACGCACCAACATCAAGCTATGACGAAGACGATGTCGAAACGTTCTATATGACCTCGAAAAATTCTTCTGAGAAGATCACACATTCTTCAAGTTCATTGTCGGAGATTTTAACGCAAAAAATGGACCTAGAAGAGCGTCTGGCGAACGTCACATTGGACCCACGGACTAGAATGGAATGAAGTAAATCGAAAGTTTTGCCTGACCGATGTCGCTGTTGTTCTTATGTTCTGCACGGGATCAGACCATCGCCTTCTTAGCGCAATGTTCCGTTTTTCAAGGAGAGGAAAGAAAGCCGCTAAATTCAAACAACGAAGTCTCAGAACTACCTAAACTGGGATGTATTCAAATCATTAGCTTGCTCTTGGAGGGAAACCGTTGTCGACAACATCGACGGAGAATACGATCGACTCGTTGAATATCTTCACGTTAGCGCTATGAAAGCCGAAGTCCTAAGGTCACGAAGAGACGCTTGTCTCCGCAGATACTCGAGCTGATACGTCAACGAGGAATCGCACGAGCTGTAGGCAACCGAAACCTTACATCCGGACTTGCGAAACGCTGTAGAGAAGCGATAAAAGAAAACCTCAAAGAGAGAAGAGCAGCAGTTATGGCAGAAGCTGCAGAAGTTGGAAAGAGCATTCGCAAAGCCCAGCGAGGCTTCGCCAACTATAAGACCAAGATGACTGCACTCCGATACACTGACAGGGCACTTACAGTTTCGAGAAGGGCTATGGAAAAAATAATCCACCAGTACTACTCGAATGTCTTCGCTAGCCATTACCGTCATATAAATTGAAAAAGGACGATTATGTCGTTCCACCGGTCCTCCCTTCCGAAATCCGACATGCTATATCGTCGGTGAAAAACAGAGCAACACCCGGTCCAGACAGGATTAAACCAGAACACCTGAAGAACCTGCCGCCAGTTCTCATCAACACCCTGGCTCTGCTCTTCACTCGCTACCTGTCAGAATGTAAGGTCCCGATATCAGTGGAAACCAGCAAGACCGTATTGTTGTTCAAAGAGGGAGACTTTCACGACATAGCAATCATCACCCAATCTGTTTGCTGTCCGTTGTCTATAAACTCTTTACTCGGGTCATCCCAAGCAGGATGGACAGAACACTGGACGAAGGACAGCCATGCGAACAAGCAGGATTACAAAAGGGATTCATCACCATGGACCACATCCACACGATTACAAGACTCATTGAATTTTCACGAGAGTACAAGCAACCACTCTGCCTCCCTTTCATCGATCTGAAGAAAGCCTTTGATTCAGTGGAAACAGAAGCGGTTATAGAGGCTCTGGATAACCAGGGCGTCCCTGCTCGCTACATAATGATCCTTCGTGAGCTTATAAAGATTTCACGACCAAAATATCTCCATTCTACAACAACATCACCATTGACGTAAAAAGAGGGGTTTCAACAAAGCGATACAATTTTGCCAAACTATTCACTGCCACCCTACAAAACGTCATGCGAATATTAGAATGGGATAGTATGGGAGTGAAAGTACGGTCGACATTCAAAGCATCACCGCTTTACTGACGATATCGCTCTCATAATACCAAACATCAGTCAAGCGGAACGAATGTTGACCGATTTCGATAACGCCTGTGGAAAGATTGATCTTCAACTAAATCTAACAAAAACAATGTTCATGAGGAAGGGAAGGGTTTTGAAAGCCCCATTCACGCTCAGCGGGACGACAATCTCCGTATGCTCCAGTCACGTCTATCTAGGTCGTGAAATCAACATGATGAACGACCTAGCTCCAGAGTTGAGCAGGATGAAACGAGTGGTTTGATGGAACGTTTAAGAGCATCGAAGATGTAGCTCCGTGCCTACCTTTTCGAACTCTACAATTGTCCCTGCCCTATCGTATGCAGCAGAAACTTGGTCGTTACTTAAGCAGTATGAGATATCACTTGCAGTTATCGAACGCGCAGTCAAAAGGTCGATGCTAGGAGTATCCCATATCTCGCAAATGAGAGGAAAGATCCGAAGTTCTGACCTACGTCAACGATCGAAAATCAGAGACGCCGTTCTACACGCCAGGATATCGAAAATAAGGTGGGCCAGACACGTGATGCGCTTCAACGACAACCGATGGACGAGAGCCGTTACCGACTGGATTCCTCGGGACGTCAAACGCTCTAAAGGAAGACTACTGACCCGTTGGTCCGATTTCACGAAAGCGGTAGAAAGATATGATGCCCAGCGAATTCCTAGAGCGAGGAGGACCCACTGTGCTACTCTTGCACGCGATAGGGAAAAATGGAAGAGTTGCTGGTGTCCGCTCGAGTCACTCGACGACCAACGGGACGACAGATGATAGAGGTGACAGGTGATTCATAGCGGATAATAGGTTTATCAATTACTGCCTTTAAATGATGGTAGTGACACGTTTAATTACGGCGATGATCCTGAAAGGGACATTGCAGCGATGGATGTGAGCTGTGATATGACGAGCATTGATAAAGTACATTGATTTAATCATAATTATTTCCGAAGGAATTTTGAACATATCAGTGGTGTGTAAGTGATTGTTACAATAAGTTCACTCAAATATACAAGATGACAGCATTAGGTAGGAGTGCACTACGAGCTTGGCTTTCAAGAACGTCAAAGACCTAAAGAGCGAATATTTTTTCTGGCTTGAAGAGTTTCACTCAAATGTGTGGCGATGAGCGTCATACCAGCACTAAAAGATATTAATATGAAACCATGTATAGATGGCTCTGGAAGGCCTATCAACATGAGAAACCTCCCGGTCAGTCATGCCGAACCCGGAGGGATGGATGGTCTGGTGAACTATGAGCGCGAGATCGAATCATTGACCTTGTGTGCAAATCAGTGCATATAACCACTGCGCCACATGCGCTCCGATCGTTGAATAATATGTTATTGGGTGTTATTTTTATTGGAAGTACAATTGACATTATCATTATCACTACCTTTATCAAAATAATTACTGTCATAATTATCATTATTTGCTATCATTAGCGAAGCAGATTTTCGTGGAAACATAAGAAATTTGGACGTGGTAGTATCATATAGATAATCTTCTAACTAAAATTTTCCTTTAGAAGTCTTTTCAATGAAAGTTTATCATTTCAGAGCTAAATGCTCCCTCAGAATCAGGGATCGTCTCCTAGCAGAAGGTATGAAAATGGAGTGTCCCATCAGATCCGATAATGGATCATTGAAGGAAATCAAACATTTTCGGCAATATACAATTGTTTAGGAGCAGCCATGATCAAAGTGATGTCTACGTAGCCGGAGCCAGTTTGGCATAGTAGTTTCACATGTGTTAGTGGTTCACCCGTATTTAGATAATCTGAGTCCTTCTTCCCTCTTTGTTATGAGAGGAGTGGAAAGATAAAGATACTGACTTAACACGTAAACTATATAATATATAGCTCTCGTCGTTGGTCAATCCCTGAGGGATGCGCCATGCATTCGACTTCAATTTTTGACTTCGTTTGAGGTGATTGAATGCATATATGGCCTTTACAATGACTCGCGGTGGCCTCCCGCTGAACCGAGTCAGTGCTGCTCATCCTACCAGACAAGTCTGAGACCTGCCTGGTACGAATTTGCCGACCCCGGAGGGATGGATGGCTTGGTGAGCCATGAGAGCGAGATCGAACCATTGACCTCGTGTGCGACGCAGAGCACCTCTAACCACTGCGCTACATGCGCTCTATATATATATATATATGTTTATCCATTTCTAGAATGGATAGTGAAATTGAGTACCTGATATATTCGCCGACCATTGCTCAACACCTCATCCTTTATAGCTTTATTAATGTCTGAGAATGATATTTTCACTATCGTCATTCGAATCCATCTGGTTAGCTTCATCTTTGCCTTACTATTCATGCGAGATGGCTTTACCTTCTTTGCGGAGAAAGATACAAATACGCAGTTGAAGGCACAGAACAGGTGAAGGTACGAGATATGGCTTGTTCTCTGCAACTTCTTTCTGATATTTTAACGGGGCCACCTGCTTGAGCACTATAGCAACGAGTGTAGAAAGTCAGCACATCAACTTTACGTTGTGAATAAGTAATGAAGGTGAACGCTATAGCGACGTCTATTGCTAGTAGGCCATTGTATTTGGAATAACGCAACCCGCATTTATCGTCAATTTCTACTTTTATCACTCAAATGTAACGCAGCTAACAAATCGGAAAACGTGCTCTGTGAAATTTCGTCCTTCTGCTTCAGAAGTAAAACCAATGAGTGCTAACCCGCACGCCGTTGTTCAACAAAAGTGATGTCCAAGTGGTTATTTGACGGTTTCATCTTCGTTAGGAATTGCGCAATGACATCCCAACGTCCAGATTTTAGGCAACGCGGGTAAATGTTAACCGACACTGATATTTACGGTGAACTGCTAATGATCGTTGCTTATTGTATACATTATTGAATAGCTGAATAAATATTTCAAACAAGGGATTGACAAAAACAGTACAAGGTTTGGAAAATTCATGTCAGAGATATGCAATTCCTTCAGAGAACTCTACAGATTGATAATTGTGGGCTCTGACAAGTATCAATCCGACTGCGTACTAAAAGTCACACCATATTAGGTCTCGAAAAGCTTACACATTAAAGGGAACGTGTTTTTGATTTTTTATTTTTACATATCGTCAAAAAATAAGAAACGAAGACGCGCTGTTTACTCATTCATGTGGCTTTCGTACTCAAAGTGGGAATTTTTGAGACACCCAGGAGCTTTTTTGAACAAAAATTCTTTTAGAAGGCTTTCAGTAACATATAATTCTTTCTGCTCATAAATTGCCTCTAGCGGACAAATTTCATTATACAAGTGCCAACATATCCACTGCGAAGCGACAGACTAATTAATCAGAGCTGATACGTGATCTTGATGCCTTGCTACAGCACAATGAAATATTAGTTCAAAGCAAAATCAGTCTATAAAATTCAGACTTTTTGAGCTATTGAATAATTCCCAAAACTACTATAAAGTTAAGAATATGCGATAGCGGGGCATGCACAAAGCATTTCGGAGGCCAAGCATATTTTCTGTTTGTTGTTACTACAGCGCTGTAAACAGTTTCTATTAAGGATTAATTCAAAAATGATGTTGATTTTTATATTGCCCTTTCTAAGCTATCGAATAACTGCTAAAGCTTCTGTAAAAAAACTTTTTTCAGCAAGAAAATTAAAGCAGTCATGAATGCAGTTTACACAAAACAATCCGATGAAAAATACATAATTCTCTTTCCGTTGCAACAGATCACTAGAAGCTCGAATAAAAAACCGTGACATTGCGCGTGTACCATGACTGGTACACGTGGTCCTGACAAGGTTAATTTTTATTTCACAAAAGCTGCTAGTCACAATATATCTCGTGATTTTGTTTCAGCTAAATTTGCTATTCATGAGGTGAGTCGTTGTCAGAGGATTGCATTAGCGAAAGCACTAATACTGTGATGCTGGTGTACCATTTTTGATATTCGCCTACACTCTACAATAGAGTGACCTATCTCGTTGAATACTTATTTACTTTTCAAGTCGTCACAATAAATCAATATTATAGTAGAATGAGCTCGTAGTGATGAAGACTTTTAACAAATTGTAGAAATATTTTTCTCCTCAGATATTCTACCAATATACTGTCTAATCGATAAACCAAAGCTCTATTAGTATCGAGTGGATGCCATGCCACTTTGGACATGCGGTCCTTGATACTATCTCCTATGTGAACGAACTACTTGACGAAGTCAGTTTGAGATTTCGATTACAGCAGTCACATGTCCCATTCAATAGCTTATAGAATTTGAATGATTATTCATCTTTTTCCACATTGCTTTCTTAGTCATTTTTTTTTTCGTTTTGAAAATTTTCCTGATATTGTGTATATTTTCGCTTGAGTTCGTGCATACTGTAATATTTTCATAACTGTTTGTTTGAAAATGATAATATTATAATTTTAAGTGACTTTTTTATTAGTTGATAACAATTTTGCGATTTGAATGTTGAAAGCTAAATATCACAGTAGTATTCAATAAACGATGTTTTACTGGTTTAGCGTCCTTAATTATGGATCATTGTAATGGTTCAATTTGAATTCAGCACCCAGTAGACTTGAAAATACTATTGTATACAGTTGTACATCAGATTTGTTGATGATGTAAGTACAAGAAGTGACTCAAACATTCATATATCTGACCCGTCTTGGATTTTAATTACCGTAACAGGCGTATTTGAAATTGAATAATTTAGGTAAAAGCGCTATTAGAGACGATAGAAATTGAGAGCACAAAGGCGGTATACAATGAAAAGAAACAGGGAAACTTTACTGTTGGCGAAAATACCACGAAAAGCATCCAAACTCTATGAACAAAAATCAGATCAAAGTGTAGAGAAAATCTTGGAGTTTCAAAAGGCTAGAGAGTTTCGTAAAAGCCTAGAGTAAATCCTGAATTTCCTTTTAAAAATCGCGCGCCACATATGAATCGTGATGCTCAATCGATCAAACGCGTGATCGATCTACAACATTCACTTTACTTAGCCGACAAGAAATGGGCTTCGTGTGTGAAACCCAATTTCAGTTTCCATTCTACACGCATTAATAAGATCTTTCCAAAAAACAATCACAATATTGGAATTGCTGAGATTTAGGAATTGCCTAGGTTTATATATGAATTCAATTGAAAACAACATCAATTATTCTTCGAGATGAAGACCACCATTAGTGAAGAGTTTCGCTAACGATCTACAAGCCTCCTGATCTGCTTGAAATTGCTATTCATTGGGTTTTGACTCAGAAAATTCCCGACATGCCTCTTCAATTTGATCAAATATCTCAGAACGTCGTCCACGCAAGGCACTTTCCATTGTACCACTTTGCTACAGTCACATGGCTCACAGTTTCTTCACCTTCTACACCACAGATCTCCTTCATAGTATCATCTCTTGTCGAACGTTGTCTGTTCCGGCAATAGCTTATTGAAACTCACCAGCTCAATTTTGTTCACCGTCATCATTTGATATTAGAAGAGTGAATTGAAAATTGAAATACTATAATTACCTTTGTTGTGGGAGTTTCTTATGTAAGTGTTTCTGAGATAATCTCATGAATTTACAATGACTGATACTATGTGAAGCAAACATAAAATTTGAACTTTTTGCGCGTGCTAAGGAACTTTTTTCTCAACTTAGTAATAGAGAATAAGGAATAAAGCTATCGGCCTTGATCAGTCTTTGTAAAAGACGCCACGAATTTGGCTTCATCAAACATCGTTAAAGGTTATCGAATACGTATCTCTCTTATGCGATGAATTACAATTGCCTACCGATGAATAAAGTCAGTGCTACCATCGTACCAGCAGTTGTACAAGTTTGCCGACCTCGAATAATTGGAGCAAACTCGGAAAGCAGAGTGAAATTCAGAGACTATGTATATGGGCGCCTCTAATCATTGCTATCTGAGCCCCTGAACGAGTGTATACTTTGTCTTTAGATTCATTAGTATCATCCATCTCTCTCTCATCATTGGTCTACCTCTTCATTGTGGCTGGCGGATGCTCCAGCATGATGAGATACAGTCGACTTTTATGATTCAATCAGTGCACACTCTTGCCTACTGGCGTGTAAATGAATTGAAATATGACTACTTCGATGCAGAAACTACAAGGCACCTTGCAGATAGAGACAAGGAAATACGTGGTGAAGCTCACATGTGTCCTACATCACATATGCGATTATTTCTGCTGCACGCTTAACTAACTATTCCCTATCTATGAACGGTTCAAACAACTTGGCGACTACTCAGCATGAAATTAGAAAAAAAGTGCAAAGCTTCTCGCATTGATCAATTTTCAGGAAAGACGCTATTCATTCGACTTCATCCAGCATCGTTAGATGACTGAATAAATAATCCGCTTTTCTCATGAATCGAGATCGTCTACCGATGTATCAGGTTAGTGTTGCTTTTCGCCTAGACAAATGTGTCCAAGCATGTCGACGCCGAGGCAGTGGAAAGTATAGTGAGCTCATAAGACAGGTTCGGACCACGTATTTTTTTTGCAACACACCATTAATCACTGCGCGACACTCGCCCCCGCTAAGTAGTCCAAGCTTGAAATTTTCATGGGGACGTCTATAGTTGAATACTATGGAACTTGGAAGATTATTCGTTGAAGTCAGCTTCTCTATGAATCAACAACTCACGAGCTGGTTTGAATCTTAGACAATAAAGAAACAGGCACAAGATCTGCTTCAGGTACTCCACGATCTGGCCAGTCTCTCCAATGGTAATGAGTGCAGTAGTGAAAAGGTCCACCCTTGACTTTCACCTCCAACTGGTTTATGTCGACGTTCACTCGTTCTGTGAAGGGAAACTGGAGCTAAGCCAAGTACAGATCGCCAGATACTTTGTAGTTTATGAATGTTATGTAAACGACTATCTGAAATCTGAACATTTGTGTGAAAATGATTATTGAGCCTTGGCGCACTTCTCTTTGCCTATGAGAGCATCCGTAAATCCGACTCAAATTTTATACAAATTTTTTTGGTGACACGCTCCTAATTCAATATTCGACTTCTAATAAGAGCTCATGAGTATAAGTTTTGTTCCAATCTGCTACATTTGTCATGAGCAGGCTGTTTATCTCTTGCAGTTACCTCGTACCCGTTTTTTCAAAGTCACTTCGATATCATCAAATGTGGCTGTACTCGTTGCCATTGACACTGGCAGATATTCAGCAGATTTCTTTACTTTGTGAACGTTGCACATCAATGAATGTGTTTTGAAGTTTCAAAATTTGTGTAAAACGGTCCACGTTTACAACTACTTTCCATATCAGTATCAATAATATCTATTGAATCACAGCTTACCCAAAAAGACCATGGCTAATTTAACTCCCTCATTGAATACCATCTCCAAATCTATTCCTATATAGAAAAGGTGAGAAAAAAAATGCAAACCTGTTCAACGAAGTTGCATAACATCAATATCGCATCATTTTTTCCTGTTTAATCATATACCAGAAGTATGCGCACGTATTCGGTAAAGGAGCCTGAATTTTTGTGAATTAACTCTGACGAGTTTTGCTCGTATGTCAGCATCCCAATAATTGTATATAATTCTAAAAAAGAATGATTTAAGCTCAAAAAGGGGGTTGGCACGCCCAGTACCATACCATTTGGGTGTTTCAAAAACAGTCGATCTTTGATATAGTTTTGATCTAACAGCAAAAAAATCTATCGACTGAGAGGTGGTGATGGTACAGTGTCATAGTACACTGTTCCATCACCACATACGCCTCCCTCCTTGCTTCAATGCAGGCTGAATGTGGGGCGGGGGTCACTGACGAGGAGGACGTACCTCCGAAACACCGGTGTATGACCCTGGGCGTACCAACCCCCTTTTTGAGCTTAAATCATTCTTTTTTAGAATTATATACAATTATTGGGATGCTGACATACGAGCAAAACTCGTCAGAGTTAATTCACAAAAATTCAGGCTCCTTTACCGAATACGTGCGCATACTTCTGGTATATGATTAAACAGGAAAAAATGATGCGATATTGATGTTATGCAACTTCGTTGAACAGGTTTGCATTTTTTTTCTCACCTTTTCTATATAGGAATAGATTTGGAGATGGTATTCAATGAGGGAGTTAAATTAGCCATGGTCTTTTTGGGTAAGCTGTGATTCAATAGATATTATTGATACTGATATGGAAAGTAGTTGTAAACGTGGACCGTTTTACACAAATTTTGAAACTTCAAAACACATTCATTGATGTGCAACGTTCACAAAGTAAAGAAATCTGCTGAATATCTGCCAGTGTCAATGGCAACGAGTACAGCCACATTTGATGATATCGAAGTGACTTTGAAAAAACGGGTACGAGGTAACTGCAAGAGATAAACAGCCTGCTCATGACAAATGTAGCAGATTGGAACAAAACTTATACTCATGAGCTCTTATTAGAAGTCGAATATTGAATTAGGAGCGTGTCACCAAAAAAATTTGTATAAAATTTGAGTCGGATTTACGGATGCTCTCATAGGCAAAGAGAAGTGCGCCAAGGCTCAATAATCATTTTCACACAAATGTTCAGATTTCAGATAGTCGTTTACATAACATTCATAAACTACAAAGTATCTGGCGATCTGTACTTGGCTTAGCTCCAGTTTCCCTTCACAGAACGAGTGAACGTCGACATAAACCAGTTGGAGGTGAAAGTCAAGGGTGGACCTTCTCACTACTGCACTCATTACCATTGGAGAGACTGGCCAGATCGTGGAGTACCTGAAGCAGATCTTGTGCCTGTTTCTTTATTGTCTAAGATTCAAACCAGCTCGTGAGTTGTTGATTCATAGAGAAGCTGACTTCAACGAATAATCTTCCAAGTTCCATAGTATTCAACTATAGACGTCCCCATGAAAATTTCAAGCTTGGACTACTTAGCGGGGGCGAGTGTCGCGCAGTGATTAATGGTGTGTTGCAAAAAAAATACGTGGTCCGAACCTGTCTTATGAGCTCACTATACTTTCCACTGCCTCGGCGTCGACATGCTTGGACACATTTGTCTAGGCGAAAAGCAACACTAACCTGATACATCGGTAGACGATCTCGATTCATGAGAAAAGCGGATTATTTATTCAGTCATCTAACGATGCTGGATGAAGTCGAATGAATAGCGTCTTTCCTGAAAATTGATCAATGCGAGAAGCTTTGCACTTTTTTTCTAATTTCATGCTGAGTAGTCGCCAAGTTGTTTGAACCGTTCATAGATAGGGAATAGTTAGTTAAGCGTGCAGCAGAAATAATCGCATATGTGATGTAGGACACATGTGAGCTTCACCACGTATTTCCTTGTCTCTATCTGCAAGGTGCCTTGTAGTTTCTGCATCGAAGTAGTCATATTTCAATTCATTTACACGCCAGTAGGCAAGAGTGTGCACTGATTGAATCATAAAAGTCGACTGTATCTCATCATGCTGGAGCATCCGCCAGCCACAATGAAGAGGTAGACCAATGATGAGAGAGAGATGGATGATACTAATGAATCTAAAGACAAAGTATACACTCGTTCAGGGGCTCAGATAGCAATGATTAGAGGCGCCCATATACATAGTCTCTGAATTTCACTCTGCTTTCCGAGTTTGCTCCAATTATTCGAGGTCGGCAAACTTGTACAACTGCTGGTACGATGGTAGCACTGACTTTATTCATCGGTAGGCAATTGTAATTCATCGCATAAGAGAGATACGTATTCGATAACCTTTAACGATGTTTGATGAAGCCAAATTCGTGGCGTCTTTTACAAAGACTGATCAAGGCCGATAGCTTTATTCCTTATTCTCTATTACTAAGTTGAGAAAAAAGTTCCTTAGCACGCGCAAAAAGTTCAAATTTTATGTTTGCTTCACATAGTATCAGTCATTGTAAATTCATGAGATTATCTCAGAAACACTTACATAAGAAACTCCCACAACAAAGGTAATTATAGTATTTCAATTTTCAATTCACTCTTCTAATATCAAATGATGACGGTGAACAAAATTGAGCTGGTGAGTTTCAATAAGCTATTGCCGGAACAGACAACGTTCGACAAGAGATGATACTATGAAGGAGATCTGTGGTGTAGAAGGTGAAGAAACTGTGAGCCATGTGACTGTAGCAAAGTGGTACAATGGAAAGTGCCTTGCGTGGACGACGTTCTGAGATATTTGATCAAATTGAAGAGGCATGTCGGGAATTTTCTGAGTCAAAACCCAATGAATAGCAATTTCAAGCAGATCAGGAGGCTTGTAGATCGTTAGCGAAACTCTTCACTAATGGTGGTCTTCATCTCGAAGAATAATTGATGTTGTTTTCAATTGAATTCATATATAAACCTAGGCAATTCCTAAATCTCAGCAATTCCAATATTGTGATTGTTTTTTGGAAAGATCTTATTAATGCGTGTAGAATGGAAACTGAAATTGGGTTTCACACACGAAGCCCATTTCTTGTCGGCTAAGTAAAGTGAATGTTGTAGATCGATCACGCGTTTGATCGATTGAGCATCACGATTCATATGTGGCGCGCGATTTTTAAAAGGAAATTCAGGATTTACTCTAGGCTTTTACGAAACTCTCTAGCCTTTTGAAACTCCAAGATTTTCTCTACACTTTGATCTGATTTTTGTTCATAGAGTTTGGATGCTTTTCGTGGTATTTTCGCCAACAGTAAAGTTTCCCTGTTTCTTTTCATTGTATACCGCCTTTGTGCTCTCAATTTCTATCGTCTCTAATAGCGCTTTTACCTAAATTATTCAATTTCAAATACGCCTGTTACGGTAATTAAAATCCAAGACGGGTCAGATATATGAATGTTTGAGTCACTTCTTGTACTTACATCATCAACAAATCTGATGTACAACTGTATACAATAGTATTTTCAAGTCTACTGGGTGCTGAATTCAAATTGAACCATTACAATGATCCATAATTAAGGACGCTAAACCAGTAAAACATCGTTTATTGAATACTACTGTGATATTTAGCTTTCAACATTCAAATCGCAAAATTGTTATCAACTAATAAAAAAGTCACTTAAAATTATAATATTATCATTTTCAAACAAACAGTTATGAAAATATTACAGTATGCACGAACTCAAGCGAAAATATACACAATATCAGGAAAATTTTCAAAACGAAAAAAAAAATGACTAAGAAAGCAATGTGGAAAAAGATGAATAATCATTCAAATTCTATAAGCTATTGAATGGGACATGTGACTGCTGTAATCGAAATCTCAAACTGACTTCGTCAAGTAGTTCGTTCACATAGGAGATAGTATCAAGGACCGCATGTCCAAAGTGGCATGGCATCCACTCGATACTAATAGAGCTTTGGTTTATCGATTAGACAGTATATTGGTAGAATATCTGAGGAGAAAAATATTTCTACAATTTGTTAAAAGTCTTCATCACTACGAGCTCATTCTACTATAATATTGATTTATTGTGACGACTTGAAAAGTAAATAAGTATTCAACGAGATAGGTCACTCTATTGTAGAGTGTAGGCGAATATCAAAAATGGTACACAAGCATCACAGTATTAGTGCTTTCGCTAATGCAATCCTCTGACAACGACTCACCTCATGAATAGCAAATTTAGCTGAAACAAAATCACGAGATATATTGTGACTAGCAGCTTTTGTGAAATAAAAATTAACCTTGTCAGGACCACGTGTACCAGTCATGGTACACGCGCAATGTCACGGTTTTTTATTCGAGCTTCTAGTGATCTGTTGCAACGGAAAGAGAATTATGTATTTTTCATCGGATTGTTTTGTGTAAACTGCATTCATGACTGCTTTAATTTTCTTGCTGAAAAAAGTTTTTTTACAGAAGCTTTAGCAGTTATTCGATAGCTTAGAAAGGGCAATATAAAAATCAACATCATTTTTGAATTAATCCTTAATAGAAACTGTTTACAGCGCTGTAGTAACAACAAACAGAAAATATGCTTGGCCTCCGAAATGCTTTGTGCATGCCCCGCTATCGCATATTCTTAACTTTATAGTAGTTTTGGGAATTATTCAATAGCTCAAAAAGTCTGAATTTTATAGACTGATTTTGCTTTGAACTAATATTTCATTGTGCTGTAGCAAGGCATCAAGATCACGTATCAGCTCTGATTAATTAGTCTGTCGCTTCGCAGTGGATATGTTGGCACTTGTATAATGAAATTTGTCCGCTAGAGGCAATTTATGAGCAGAAAGAATTATATGTTACTGAAAGCCTTCTAAAAGAATTTTTGTTCAAAAAAGCTCCTGGGTGTCTCAAAAATTCCCACTTTGAGTACGAAAGCCACATGAATGAGTAAACAGCGCGTCTTCGTTTCTTATTTTTTGACGATATGTAAAAATAAAAAATCAAAAACACGTTCCCTTTAATGTGTAAGCTTTTCGAGACCTAATATGGTGTGACTTTTAGTACGCAGTCGGATTGATACTTGTCAGAGCCCACAATTATCAATCTGTAGAGTTCTCTGAAGGAATTGCATATCTCTGACATGAATTTTCCAAACCTTGTACTGTTTTTGTCAATCCCTTGTTTGAAATATTTATTCAGCTATTCAATAATGTATACAATAAGCAACGATCATTAGCAGTTCACCGTAAATATCAGTGTCGGTTAACATTTACCCGCGTTGCCTAAAATCTGGACGTTGGGATGTCATTGCGCAATTCCTAACGAAGATGAAACCGTCAAATAACCACTTGGACATCACTTTTGTTGAACAACGGCGTGCGGGTTAGCACTCATTGGTTTTACTTCTGAAGCAGAAGGACGAAATTTCACAGAGCACGTTTTCCGATTTGTTAGCTGCGTTACATTTGAGTGATAAAAGTAGAAATTGACGATAAATGCGGGTTGCGTTATTCCAAATACAATGGCCTACTAGCAATAGACGTCGCTATAGCGTTCACCTTCATTACTTATTCACAACGTAAAGTTGATGTGCTGACTTTCTACACTCGTTGCTATAGTGCTCAAGCAGGTGGCCCGTTAAAATATCAGAAAGAAGTTGCAGAGAACAAGCCATATCTCGTACCTTCACCTGTTCTGTGCCTTCAACTGCGTATTTGTATCTTTCTCCGCAAAGAAGGTAAAGCCATCTCGCATGAATAGTAAGGCAAAGATGAAGCTAACCAGATGGATTCGAATGACGATAGTGAAAATATCATTCTCAGACATTAATAAAGCTATAAAGGATGAGGTGTTGAGCAATGGTCGGCGAATATATCAGGTACTCAATTTCACTATCCATTCTAGAAATGGATAAACATATATATATATATATAGAGCGCATGTAGCGCAGTGGTTAGAGGTGCTCTGCGTCGCACACGAGGTCAATGGTTCGATCTCGCTCTCATGGCTCACCAAGCCATCCATCCCTCCGGGGTCGGCAAATTCGTACCAGGCAGGTCTCAGACTTGTCTGGTAGGATGAGCAGCACTGACTCGGTTCAGCGGGAGGCCACCGCGAGTCATTGTAAAGGCCATATATGCATTCAATCACCTCAAACGAAGTCAAAAATTGAAGTCGAATGCATGGCGCATCCCTCAGGATTGACCAACGACGAGAGCTATATATATAATAGTTTACGTGTTAAGTCAGTATCTTTATCTTTCCACTCCTCTCATAACAAAGAGGGAAGAAGGACTCAGATTATCTAAATACGGGTGAACCACTAACACATGTGAAACTACTATGCCAAACTGGCTCCGGCTACGTAGACATCACTTTGATCATGGCTGCTCCTAAACAATTGTATATTGCCGAAAATGTTTGATTTCCTTCAATGATCCATTATCGGATCTGATGGGACACTCCATTTTCATACCTTCTGCTAGGAGACGATCCCTGATTCTGAGGGAGCATTTAGCTCTGAAATGATAAACTTTCATTGAAAAGACTTCTAAAGGAAAATTTTAGTTAGAAGATTATCTATATGATACTACCACGTCCAAATTTCTTATGTTTCCACGAAAATCTGCTTCGCTAATGATAGCAAATAATGATAATTATGACAGTAATTATTTTGATAAAGGTAGTGATAATGATAATGTCAATTGTACTTCCAATAAAAATAACGCCCAATAACATATTATTCAACGATCGGAGCGCATGTGGCGCAGTGGTTATATGCACTGATTTGCACACAAGGTCAATGATTCGATCTCGCGCTCATAGTTCACCAGACCATCCATCCCTCCGGGTTCGGCATGACTGACCGGGAGGTTTCTCATGTTGATAGGCCTTCCAGAGCCATCTATACATGGTTTCATATTAATATCTTTTAGTGCTGGTATGACGCTCATCGCCACACATTTGAGTGAAACTCTTCAAGCCAGAAAAAATATTCGCTCTTTAGGTCTTTGACGTTCTTGAAAGCCAAGCTCGTAGTGCACTCCTACCTAATGCTGTCATCTTGTATATTTGAGTGAACTTATTGTAACAATCACTTACACACCACTGATATGTTCAAAATTCCTTCGGAAATAATTATGATTAAATCAATGTACTTTATCAATGCTCGTCATATCACAGCTCACATCCATCGCTGCAATGTCCCTTTCAGGATCATCGCCGTAATTAAACGTGTCACTACCATCATTTAAAGGCAGTAATTGATAAACCTATTATCCGCTATGAATCACCTGTCACCTGTATCACCTGTCGTCCCGTTGGTCGTCGAGTGACTCGAGCGGGCACCAGCAACTCTTCCATTTTTCCCTATCGCGTGCAAGAGTAGCACAGTGGGTCCTCCTCGCTCTAGGAATTCGCTGGCATCATATCTTTCTATCGCTTTCGTGAAGAATCGGACCAACGGGTCAGTAGTCTTCCTTTAGAGCGTTTGACGTCCCGAGGAATCCAGTCGGTAACGGCTCTCGTCCATCGGTTGTCGTTGAAGCGCATCACGTGTCCTGGCCCACCTTATTTTCGATATCCTGGCGTGTAGAACGGCGTCTCTGATTTTCGATCGTTGACGTAGGTCAGAACTTCGGATCCTTTCTCTCATTTGCGAGATATGGATACTCCTAGCATCGACCTTTTGACTGCGCGTTCGATAACTGCAAGTGATATTTCATACTGCTTAAGTAGCGACCAAGTTTCTGCTGCATACGATAGGGCAGGGACAATTGTAGAGTCGAAAAGGTAGGCACGGAGCTACATCTTCGATGCTCTTAAACGTTCCATCAAACCACTCGTTTCATCCTGCTCAACTCTGGAGCTAGGTCGTTCATCATGTTGATTTCACGACCTAGATAGACGTGACTGGAGCATACGGAGATTGTCGTCCCGCTGAGCGTGAATGGGGCTTTCAAAACCCTTCCTTCCTCATGAACATTGTTTTGTTAGATTTAGTTGAAGATCAATCTTTCCACAGGCGTTATCGAAATCGGTCAACATTCGTTCCGCTTGACTGATGTTTGGTATTATGAGAGCGATATCGTCAGTAAAGCGGTGATGCTTTGAATGTCGACCGTACTTTCACTCCCATACTATCCCATTCTAATATTCGCATGACGTTTTGTAGGGTGGCAGTGAATAGTTTGGCAAAATTGTATCGCTTTGTTGAACCCCTCTTTTTACGTCAATGGTGATGTTGTTGTAGAATGGAGATATTTTGGTCGTGAAATCTTTATAAAGCTCACGAAGGATCATTATGTAGCGAGCAGGGGACGCCCTGGTTATCCAGAGCCTCTATAACCGCTTCTGTTTCCACTGAATCAAAGGCTTTTTCAGATCGATGAAAGGGAGACAGAGTGGTTGCTTGTACTCTCGTGAAAATTCAATGAGTCTTGTAATCGTGTGGATGTGGTCCATGGTGATGAATCCCTTTTGTAATCCTGCTTGTTCGCATGGCTGTCCTTCGTCCAGTGTTCTGTCCATCCTGCTTGGGATGACCCGAGTAAAGAGTTTATAGACAACGGACAGCAAACAGATTGGGTGATAATTGCTATGTCGTGAAGGTCTCCCTCTTTGAACAACAATACGGTCTTGCTGGTTTCCACTGAATCGGGACCTTGCATTCTGACAGGTAGCGAGTGAAGAGCCGAGCCAGGGTGTTGATGAGAACTGGCGGCAGGTTCTTCAGGTGTTCTGGTTTAATCCTGTCTGGACCGGGTGTTGCTCTGTTTTTCACCGACGATATAGCATGTCGGATTTCGGAAGGGAGGACCGGTGGAACGACATAATCGTCCTTTTTCAATTTATATGACGGTAAGTGGCTAGCGAAGACATTCGAGTAGTACTGGTGGATTATTTTTTCCATAGCCCTTCTCGAAACTGTAAGTGCCCTGTCAGTGTATCGGAGTGCAGTCATCTTGGTCTTATAGTTGGCGAAGCCTCGCTGGGCTTTGCGAATGCTCTTTCCAACTTCTGCAGCTTCTGCCATAACTGCTGCTCTTCTCTCTTTGAGGTTTTCTTTTATCGCTTCTCTGACAGCGTTTCGCAAGTCCGGATGTAAGGTTTCGGTTGCCTACAGCTCGTGCGATTCCTCGTTGACGTATCAGCTCGAGTATCTGCGGAGACAAGCGTCTCTTCGTGACCTTAGGACTTCGGCTTTCATAGCGCTAACGTGAAGATATTCAACGAGTCGATCGTATTCTCCGTCGATGTTGTCGACAACGGTTTCCCTCCAAGAGCAAGCTAATGATTTGAATACATCCCAGTTTAAGGTAGTTCTGAGACTTCGTTGTTTGAATTTAGCGGCTTTCTTTCCTCTCCTTGAAAAACGGAACATTGCGCTAAGAAGGCGATGGTCTGATCCCGTGCAGAACATAAGAACAACAGCGACATCGGTCAGGCCAAACTTTCGATTTACTTCATTCCATTCTAGTCCGTGGGTTCCAATGTGACGTTCGCCAGACGCTCTTCTAGGTCCAATTTTTTGCGTTAAAATCTCCGACAATGAACTTGAAGAATGTGTGATCTTCTCAGAAGAATTTTTCGAGGTCCATATAGAACGTTTCGACATCGTCTTCGTCATAGCTTGATGTTGGTGCGTGAGAAACGAAGATGGTCAAAGCCGGCATAGGACCACATCGTTTCAACAGTAATTTTCCGATACGGGTTGTTAGTTGTTCGAACGAATCAATGCTCACTGTCAAGTTCGTTTAACGAGGACGCTAACGCCGCCGACACCTCTGTGATCGCATGTACCAAGGAAGAGTTTTCTCCGGTGTCATAAACAGCGTGAAGAAGGGATAGCGCCTTCTCGTCTCAGCCAGGCCAATGACGTCGTACCTTATTCTTCTTGCTTGAATCAATAGATCATCTACAGAGGTTTCATGAGCAAGAATTATTGCGTTGTAGGTACAATTCGTCATTTTGTCCGTTTCGATATTGGCAGCCTATTTCGGCCCTGAAATTTTAGCAGCCTCTCCGTACTCGTCCTACCTTTCGCTGCCGTACCAAAGGCTCTTTCGGGGTCAGGGTATGAGGCCCCATATTGTTGCTGTTTTTGGCATTTTGATACCCAACGTATAGCTTAGCAGGCTCTGAACGTGGGGGCGGGGTACTCACGAGTAGCTTGCCAGTCTCTCTCGGAGGAGCGGGAGAAGCTTATTTGTTGGAGGCGACTCCTAACCGCCTCCCATGTACTTCCCAGCCGCTTGATTGCAGGCTTTTGGCCGACTTGACTCGTGGAAATAGAGCTTTTGTCAAGTCGGCGCTGCAGAAGCAGGAGTGCGCTCCCCTAAATCCACCTGCGTCTCTGGAAGCACACGGTCGCTTTTGTCCGCGTTATATCGCGACCTACTATGAGGTGATCCCGACATAGGAGAGGGTGCAGCAATGGTCGCGAGTCTGACATCACCACCTGGAGACAATCATTGATGAAGGCGGCATCATCGATTAGATTTACATGTGGTACATTTCTTCTCGACGTCAGTTTTCAAATTTATCCATAGTGAAATGCCTTTGATTGAATTTATGGAGCTGATTCAAAGAGGAGATAAGAGATTTTATTGTTCGATTAGCAACTTAAAAATTAGAGAGAGGGATGAGAGAGATTAAGGAGAGACCGATCAGAGCCTTTTTTTGGCTTACAATGTAATATGCGATTTTCCAGTCGGCGACAACTCGCTGGTTTGCTGGTCACGGCAAAAGCTATATCGTAGCATTCTGAAAAATTGTGAATCGATGAGACTTATGCACGAACGGCCGTGGTTTTTGTGGTGATCAGTCGCGAATTCTTTGGATTGAGAAGCAGCGATTTTATCTGATTCGTATTTTGAGATGTTTTCGATTGACTAACTTGGTGATATTCTGATTCTGTGAGCCATAAATTTAGAGAAATCAAGCTAGAGTTGTTAGGTACAAAGCTAAAGTTTTTACATATCAGTAAGCGGGTTACAACAGCCTTGAGTTTGGAGAAACAATGGACCGATTAAGTAGGACGATTGCGACCTTTTCAGGATTTCCGTCTTTCATTTGATTTTCTGCAATTTTTTCGTAGACAACGCTGCTCGAAACGATGCGCTTTGCAATTCTAAGGCAGCCAAGTTGAGACGTATAGCTGAATGATCCAAGAGAATTTCGAGGAGAGGATCAAGCCAAGCGCATCGCATATCATTTCGTTGTCTGATACGCTGCATTACTGACCGCTGCGCTACCTCGCTCCAGTTATAAATAATATGTAATAAAATATTTTGAATGGAAGAAACGCAGGTAAGTGTATGACGACTTTTGTGCTAAACGTTTTCAACTCAACGCTTGATGGAAGAGATGTAAAAGTGAGAGTCGGTATTCTGGAGTGCTTCCAAAGGTACATTCGACACATTGATGGATGTGATGATGATGGACCCGTAATTCTCCTCTATACTACAATCACATCCATACAAGTTCTTTCCGCTTCGCCATCTTCTGTGACAACGTGTCCTTATGTTTCAGAAGTCACCGTGAAAAGATGTGCTGTCACCTGCCCAGGATTCAAATTGAACGACTACAAGTACCCGGGAAAAACATCGCTCTCTAAATCATTAAGTGCAGAGAGTAGCTGTTCACGGACCGTTTAGCACCTACATCTGTCTAGCTTAGTCCATAGGGACCGCTACAGTATCGATGCGCGCAGAGCAAATCGCGCGAATTTTTCTGTTTGATTAGGTTTTTTACTCCGTTGCAACAATCTTTTGGAATTTCTTGAAATACTCTGATAGAAACGGTGTTTGCTCTAACTCAATCATATGCTTTTGGCTTAGATTTATGTGTTGTATGTAGGGAAAACGCTGGTTTCCACGCAATCATACTGAAATGGCAATCAAACAACTACATTGATTGTAAAACGGGCATCAAAGGAAAAATCTTCAATGTTTGATTCCCTTTGAAGACTCAAAAGTCAAACAGAGCAAAAATCAGTAAACAATGAGTAATTCATCAAAAATGATGATGCATGTCGCTATGCGATACCAGTTTATCGAAAACTCTCACTATGACGAAGTTTGTATTAGTCATTCGTTTACTTCCAATTATTAAGAATTGACGTATGCGGAAAAAGTTGGGAAACTTATGGATAGTGGAAGGATTCGAGCGCGGTAGGACAAGTACAGCAGTTCATCAAGCCGAAGAACTGATATTTTTTCTAAACTCTTATGCTCTTGACCATCATTGTATCTACTTTGACAGATATTCACTATGATAATTCGTTGCGGAGCAGTCATATCAGCTAGTTCGTGTTTCCTTACGCCAGCTAGCCGAAGATTCGCGCAAGAATACCCAGCTTCTCTTTCAAACAGCAGCCGCCATGTTTCCGCGCTACTCAGTGACTCGTGTCGCCTTTCAACTGGTAACCGCGAAATATTTTTCTCATAGAATCTGGCCGGTACTGTGCTTGACAGCGATTCACAGGCTAACGAAAAAACACTTGGGAAAAAGCCACGCTCACAAAGTTCCATCGCTACAGAATCTGTTAAGCTCGGCTGTGATTCCACTTCTCTTGGCTCTAGATCTCTACTGTAGTTCAGTCGTTGTATATTTCCTACGTGTATGGTGACTTCCTTCATACATTGTGTAGCTGCTCCTCTCATTCATCTAGAAATCTCGGAGTTTGGGGCATCCTACACTCAGGTTCCATCTACTGCCATCATTCCCACACTCTAAACACCGCGTAACATGTCGCACGTTCCGTTGCAGCTATGTCGTAATAATTTACGACATAGCTGCACGAACAAGTGCGACATGTAACGCGGTGTTAACATGTATTATGATGCATTAGATGTGAACCTGAGTGTACGATGCCCCAACTCCGAGATTTCTAGATGAATGAGAGGAGCAGCTACACAATGTATGAAGGAGTCACCATACACGTAGGAATATACATCGACTTGAACTACAGTAGATGTCTAGGCCAAGATAAGTGGGAATCCAGCCGAGCCTCTAAACATTCTGTAAGCGAATGGAACTATTGTGAGCGTGGCTTTCATCGCCAAGATTTTGTTTTTTGTTGCCTTTGAATAGCTGTCAAGCAGAAAAGAAAAAAAAATACCGCCAGATTCTATAGGAAAAATTTTTTGGTTATCAGTTAAAGGCGACACCAAGTCACTGAGTAGGCGCGGAAACACGGCTATACTGCTATGGAAAAGAAGCTTGGTATTGTTGCACGAATGCTTCTGCTAGCTTGCGGAGGAAACACGAACCTAGCTGGTATGACTCGTTGCGCAACTAATTATCATAGTGAATATCTGCAACTAGATGCAATGTCAGTCAACAGCATCGAATTCAGAAAAAATAGCAGTTCTTCCGCTTTCATAACTGCTGTAATTGTCCTATTGGCGCTCAGAATCTTCCATGTCCATAAGTTTTAGACTTTTTTCCCACTTACGTCAGCTCTTACAATTGGGAGCAAACAAATGACAATGCAACGTAGCTATAGTGAAGTTTTTCGAAAACTGGTATCGCATAAGGCATGTATCATCCATATTAATAAATTATCATTCTTTACTGAATTCTGCTCTGTATGACTTTAGGGTCTTTAGGAGGATCAAAATTTGGATATTTTTCCTTTGATGCCCATTCTACAGTTCATTTTTGTTTGATTGCCGATTTCGGTATGTATTTGCGTGGGCAAACCCGCGTTTTCCCTACATCCGACAAATAAATTTTAACCAAAGCAATTTATTGAGTGAGAAAAACCGTCTATATCAAAATAATGAAGAGTCCAAAAAAATTTTTGCAACGGAATAAAAAACCGTAAGCAACGAGAAATTCGCGCGATTTGCTCTGCGAGCATCATGCTGTAGCGGCCCCCTATGGACTAAGCTATACATATTTGTGCTAAATTGGTTTGTGACAGCTAACCCTCTGCACTCAATAATTGAGAGCGATGTTTTCCCCGAGTACCTCATTCGTTTAATTGATCCTGGTACAGGGTCAGCACATCTTCTACGTGTGACTTTGAAACCTAAGGACCCGTTATCACATTAGATGGCGAGCATAAAAACTTATATGGATGTAACTGTAGTAA
>JAHQIW010000966.1:0-95298 GCA_019055375.1 Parelaphostrongylus tenuis | reverse complement strand
CATGACTTCACAAACTGACGAATTTACAAAAACTTTATTGATTTTATTACTCATACATACAGCAACTTCCGAAGATTTATCTGAAAATACTGCATAATGAAGGTACGAAGCTGGTTCTCGCAAAGTTCTGTTGATTTCTCAATACCTAGGTGACTTGAGGAGTTGAGAACGTGATCGCCTTATGAAAGCTCCTAGCTCAATCTATTCATGAGTTCGTGTACTTCACCAAAGGTGCTGTCCGTCTTTCAAATTCCTTTGATTCAAAATTTTGCTTCCCTAATCAGGAAACAAGACTGGATGGAAAAAAGACCAAAGCACGGCTTCTAGACTTCAACAAACCAGTATTTCGTCTTGACACTATAATAGTCCTTCTATATTTCAAACGAATGGCTGCAGACTCTGATAATATTTACTGGAATATTAAGAGTAATTTCTGCTATTTTCACTCTATTTGGGCATTTTGATAAAAAGGAATTTTTGGCTCCTTTCAAAATTTTATCAATCATTCGATAGCTTAAGTCTCGAAAATTTCAATGATTTTCTTTATTTTCTGATGGCTTCTTCACTGCGTTATGACAGTGAAAGCAAAAATATGTTTCACAACTCAAGAATACTTCAGCATGCGAAGCTTTTTTTTTTCGAGCTTTTAGTAACTACTCGATAGCACAATTTCGACGATTTCAACGACGACTTAATCTTCAAAAAGGATTTCCTGTCGCGCTGTTAATATGGAAAACGAAGCTGCACTTCACAGGCGGTGCTCATTCCTTGCTCCTGTATGTGGAAGGGATTTCCTCATTAGTATCAAGCCACCGCGCTTTCTGGACATCACACACACCACCCTGGCCGAGAAAGAATGCAGGCCGAGTGCGTCATCTAATCTTCCTTTGGCTACTACAGTGAAATGTGGAGCCATTTTCAAAAATCAGGTATATCATTAAGATCTGCGAGTTTTTGAATATCGATTGGTTGCTGAAACTTCAGGAAGAAAAGCAACGAGATGCCTCAGTTTGAAACATAATGTTGTTTTTTACTGTCACAGCGCAGTAAAAAGTTATATGAAAATGAAGCAAACGATTGAAATGCTAGAGATTACGCTATCGAACGATTCTTGAAACTCTGCAAAGAAGCAAAAAATAACTCTTTACGAAGAGGTTCAAACAAGGTAAGGATAGCGGGGAAGTATCATTAAGTGCAGTACATCCTCAAGTTCAGATAAGTTGATTTGATTTCAAATGGGCTGAATTATTACGCACAATTCAGATCAGAACAATTTAGTCACAGATGTTTTCAATAAAACTATAAGAAATACGATTAACCAGACATGCTCACTTTCCAAGCGCCATTTCCTGGTCGTAATGCCTTTTGTAGGCTGGCTAGCCAGTCACGCATCATTCCTAACCAATATTTTTCCGAAGGTTCACCGGATTTTGTTTTGATGACAAATTTTGAAGAAGCTGGAACAATGAAGCTTTCAGAAAACAGCAGGTCTCCTCACAATCTTCTTCATTTGTACTTATCAAAACATGAATATACGAAGAAAAAGGTAAGAGAAAAGAAAATAATCTTAGAGATGAAAAATTGAAGCAGTTATTAAACCGACCTATCGCTCTGCGATAATTGTCGATCTGGTGCTGTTGGCGCGCATAGTCGATGTGAGGACCTTTGATTACAGCGAACATCGGATAGAAACTGAAATCATACTTGATAATTACCACAAGATTATGGCGGCTGAGTGCATCGAAACAACAAGATTTCTTATGTCCGCTTGATGTTCAAGAGATTTTTTCCGCGCTTTCCAGTGAATATATCTTAGCCCTTCTCGACAGAAGGCACAAACTTGACCAACCTGAAATACTTATCCCGTGCCTTGTAGAAACTTTGGCTGGGGCAGTATGTTCCGGTAAATACATCACTGAGCTCCAATCCGATAGCCGCCTGTCGCATTCCAGATAACGCCAACACGAGTAGCACGAATGAGCAGATAATCACAGTGGTCTGGAAGAACATGCGTTACTCCGTAGTAAGCTAATGACAATTATTGCAGTTCAAATTTTCCACTGAAAGGATGAAGCTGGAAAATAAAGCTATTTGCGCTGAACAATTTCTGATGGGTGAGGTATGTACTACGACCACATCGACTATCGTTAGAGGCGACTGAATGCATAGCTGGCTTTCATAATGACTCTCAGTGGCCCACCAATGCATTAACCCTTACAGGACAATGGGGCCACGATCTCTGTGTCTCCAACCTCAAACATGTTTCGTGTAACAATGGCGCTTTAAACCCTCAGAGGGCTGCGTCGAACAACAAAGCTAATGGTCTGACATTGCTAGAAGCAGCCCGCTGGGGTTAGAAGCTATTGTTAGACGCAACATCTTAAAAATAGATGTCGTGGGTTTATGATTCCGTAGAAGGTTAAGTCAATGCGGATTGCCTTCCAGACAAGTCTGGTGCCAATTTCTCGCCTCAGGAGCAATACAAAGCTTGACGATCCTTGAGCGCGAAATCAGTTCATCCGTCTACGTCGTGTATGTAGTTGGGCACGTCTAACAACTGCGCCACACGCGCCCAATGAGATTATACTTTGAATATTGCGGCAAACTACAATATATCCTACCTTTACACACTTTCTATTGATGAAGGGGATGTAATACTCTCGTATAAGTGAATGCAATGAGAACGATTCCGGCTCCGGCTCCTCTTCCAGTTCTTTGTAGGGCATCATTCGCATAATAGGCTCACCGATTGTTGTCTTCATCTGAAAATCAAACAGCACTGACAGACATACATATAGAGAGATAACTGCTCGAACAAGGCTTGGTAACATTTTTTTATCGCAAATCGCTAGTTAATTTCCGGGCAAATGATGATCAATTCTTTTTTATTTCTGCACTTGTCAAATCTACCAACTGTTAATGATACAGTTGAAATAATACAACAATACATTCAGTGACGTATCCACGTGCGGGGGTTAAGGATGCAGGAGGTGGGTGGTTACGTCCGAAAGGGTAAAAGGAAACAAAAACCGTGACTCCCTATAAAGCGTTGAGCGAAAACGTGGGGACAATTTGAGACATTACAAATCACTGATCTTGTCTGGTATTCCCGAAGAGATAGAACTGTAGCGAACTGTTATTATCGAAATTTCTAGTATTTTTACTGCCCTTTTCGCAGTGTTATTCTGTTTCATACATACCTAAGAGAACTGAGTGGTGTGCAAAAATAGGACTTCAGACGCGAGCCAAACTCGCGCTTCCATCCATAACGGGAACGCGTGCGAAAAAGGCAGTAAAAATACTATAAGCTTCGAGTATTAGCTGTCACAGTGGCTATCAGCACAACTGGGTTTATAAAGTGAAACTGCATACACGACCAAACCTGTTAGAGGTTGGTGGCTGACAGCTATCACAGAGATATGCCTTGCAATCATTTTTGAGCCAAGCATGTCAGTGTTCTGTCAAACAGGGCATAAATGATTGCAAGGCATGTTGAAATTTGAGCTGTGGTCTTAAGAAAACACTCGAAGCGAACGTTATGATATATCATAGAGATGTTGAGAATGAGCGCTGGCGCGAATGTGACCTTGGTGGTGTAGAGGGGCAGCACGCGCTCCTGGTATGGATATAACGCGGATTCGACTAGCCGTCTGAGGTCGTATTTTTGCTCCCCACTCAATTCTCTAAGGCATATGTAAAACAGCAAAACTGGCATAAATGAAACAATTACAGGAGACTTCAACACTAAGTCTTCCAGAAGAATTTATATATTACAAAGCCCCAGTGTGCCGAATTACTTAGAGTAATTCTCGTACCTGAATGTGAGGTTTCGTTATCACCGAGTACGCTTCTTCTCGACTTTCACCTTGAGCACAACAGATTAAGTCTCTCATTCCGGCTTTCCTCCGTCGCAGATCAATAGAGATTATTGCCTAGAAATGGAGTGAAGATAGGCGGATTAGGTGGATGAGATAACAGAGATATGGTACTGTGAGTCTACACTGTAACTTACTGGATACAGTGTTAGAACGGCGACAAAATTGAAAGTAAGTAGTATAGAACTTTGAGCACAGAAAGAACGCAGTGCCGGAATGGGTAGCATAGTTCCTGAAGATGAAAAAACAATCTGAATGGATCTTTGCCGCTGCACGCAATTTCCGTTACTTAGTCACAGTTTCTTGTCCTTTCCGAAAAAAAAACTTCAAATTTTTGATGTTACTTTAATACAAACGTATTTTCTCTACATGGCTCGTATGCTTCTATCCGTAGGTAAACTTTTGCGGTGTGAAGAGAACTTTGATGGTGAAACGTGACCTTCTTTCGGCCCTAATAGTACTAAAAGAAAACCTTTCCAGAAACCAGACTAGGTTTCAGAATAACCAGGATTATAGTACCAAAAGGCTATAACAGCTTTGATAAAAGGGCGTCACAGATCACAGCCGAACAAAAAACGCGCGTCGAATTGACACATAATTTTTCGCTTTATTTTCGCTGCAATGGCGCATTCAGAGAAACAACCATAGTGCTGAATGCCGAAATCTAAGCCTTCAATAATTACTACAATGTTCAAAAAGTCAGCTCTATTCAGCGAAAAATGCCTTTCAACAATTGTGTAGCTGGAGAGGTACACGCCGTCCCGAACGGGTTGAAAAATGATTACATAAATAAGAGCGAGGAATGAAAGGCGAAACGTTGCGACTGAATGCAAACATTTCTCGTCATTTTAGAAGCTCTGAAAACTCTCGGCGTTAATCAATCCCTGAGGGATGCGCCATGCATTCGACTCCAATTTTTAACTTCGTTTGAGGTGATTGAATGCCTATCTGGCCTTTACAATGGACTCGCGATAACCTCCCGCTGAACCGAATCTTATCGACCCCGGAGGGATGGATGGCTTGGTGAGCCATGAGTACGAGATTGAACCATTGACCTTGTATGCGACGCAGGGCACCTCTAACCATTGCGCCACATGCACGCTTCTCGTCATTTAGTTTAGTTAATTTTGAAAAAGAAAAGAGTTGCTGATGACTCAACTCACCAGCAAGGAACGACAATATGTTGTTGATGGAAGTGCATAGAATGGACATTCCGGTCTCTCGCATTAGAATTCCAATTTCATGCTGATTCGTGAGTGACATCACATCGTGGTAGTTATGCAGAAGCATAAACATATTATCGACACCGATCCCAAGTGTGAGGAATGGTACAATCTGAAACATAAAACTCAGCGATTCCAAATAACATCACATCCTCAAGAAATATTTTTTAATTTTAAAAGCGCATTCGCATGCAAAAAAGTCGTTAAATCACCTGCGTTGTCGCAGCGTTGAATTCGATACCAAACCACGTGGCTAAACCAAGTCCAGAGATCGAAGCAAACGTCACTGTCAGGACACCGGCCAACGCCAGACCCATGCAGGACTGAGAAGATGGTAGACAGCCATCCAGTTTCATTTGCGTGAAGATTGCATACAAAAGCTAAAATAAAGCATTTCTTTACCAGAAAATGCTAACAGCCCTCACAGCAATTTGTCTCAAGTTATTACAATATTTTCTCCAATACAATTATGATCTAATTCTTTCTACAGTTGATTAATTCCACTCAAACAACCATTGAGTATGACATTAACCCTTACGAGAGATTTCGAAAAAAAGGACCGTAAAAAGCACTTATGAGACAAGAATCATTTGACATATTTTGCAAACATTCGTTCAACCCCTTAGGTACCACGCTGATTGCCGCACGGCACGCGCGCGCGGTCGACCGCTTGGCGAGGTGCGCTTCAGCTTCATGTCTGTACTTTCGTAATGTACTTAAAGTTTTATTTTACAATGAAATTGTTCCATTGCGAATCTTTTTTCGAAAGTGTTTGTGTATATCGCTATGAGAAATTGTTATAAATTGTGTGTTGCTACAAAATTCAAATTCTTTTTAGAGTTTCATTAATCAATCGGAAATTATCTTATTTGACCGCCGATTGCGGTGTTATGATGTCTTAGATAGACCCATTGATGTAGAGTGGTGTGCAAAAACGTTTGCGTCAGCCGGGATTTGAACCCAAATCTTACTCTTTAAGAGTAAGATTAAGATATAAGATTAAGAAACTGGGTTCAAATCCCGGCTGACGCAAACGTTTTTGCACACCACTCTACATCATTGTGTTTCTTTTTCGAGTATTGTACGACTGAGATCGTATATGCTGTAAGAATAACTATATAAGTTTATCAAATCGTTACCAGATTGTATTGCATTGATTATGTACACTCATTACAAGATGCCTCAGTAAGTCGAGACCTAATGTGGCAAGGCGTGTATCAAAAATGGCACACACGGCACCCTAAGGTCATACTAGGAAGATCTCACTAGTGGTATCATGATCTCATCATTCTCATGAAGAAATTAATTTGTCTCTATGACAATGACAATCGTTTCTACGACTTGCTGTCGAAGAAACCCTTCAAAAGTTCCTTAATGCACGGATACGTTGTATGTTTGCAAGCTCCAAAACTGGGACTCGCAAAAGCAACACAAGTACAATCAGCTAGTATATCACAAGTTTCTTAACAAGACCTTAGTCTTCAAAACTAAACAACAACGTGAATAGAATAGGAATTTAGACGCCTGGAACTGACAGACAATATACGCCACTAACTTACCATTAGACCGTATCCAACAAAATGATCTTATAGTTGAATTGGCAAAACTCTTGTAACATGTCGGCAATTGACGTCGATGCCAACGGATGAATTGTCCGGCGTTCGTATCCCTATGAAGTGATATAGAATCGCTACTTTCTATTTCTTTCATTTCCCATTCTTATATAACTATTAGATCGTTCCATAAGAACCGAAGAATCGATAGATTCATTGACCAGAAGTAATTAATATTGCATGTTAATTAACATTCAAATTGCGCATTTTCCTGCGAATAATTGGTGTACAAGCTGCCTATACGCTTTAAGGTGAAACTGTCGCGGGAACAAATTCGCTTGCTACTCATTCACGAATGACGCGTAGGAGAGAATGCTGATGAAGGGTGGCGCAAGATCAATGGAGCTTCTTGTGGACGGCCCGAGCACTACTGATCCTCCAGACTGTTCTCTCCAATTTTGAACTTCGTGAACCACTTTCTAGCCGTCCTTTCTGCAGCTGCTGTCATCGCCCAAGCTCCACTGATCTCGCACGCCGCTCACTAACATTCTCTCCTACGCTCCATTCGTGAATGAGTAGCAAGCGAATTTGTTCCCGCGACAGTTCCATCTCAAAGCAAGTATAGGCAAGTTGTACACCAAATTGCTCGCAAGAAATGCGAAACTGAACGACAGCAAAATCATGCAATCTTAACTTCTTCTCGTTACTAGATTTGGTGTTTATGCTTTAGTGGCCGAAACCTATGGACCAACTATCACTTTTCCAGCCCTGCTATATAACTATCTCTGCTCACGAATTTCCGATTTATACAAGAAAAAAAACCTCGTCATCAAAGTTCGCACGGTGCTTGTAGAGCATTTGGGTGAAGTTCCTCTGCCACTGCTGGATGACCTGTTTAGCAAGCTGCTCACTCCAAATCGATTGATCTAACTCGGGTTTTAGTGCTGTACCGTTACTCTAAAGGGGAACACATTGTACAATGCTAGAATGACTACATGTAAATCCAACCATAGAATGCAAATCTAGGATCTTCACGTTAATTTCGAATCCGCCATTAACTCTTTCCGGGAGCTCACGTGGCTATCTACCACGCTAGGTAACCGATGTGGTTCCACAAATCATTCCCGTTGACGAGTGATCCTGATAGCAGCGACAGAGATAAAACAAATGAATAGTTTCTTCTGTTTAGCCGTTCCGAGGTGTTATTGATGTTATGGAGGTTTTTGACTTAGTGGATTGTGGGTCAATTTGATCTTTCCAGGCTCTGACGAAGGCGACCCGCCGAAACGTTAGCCACCTCGAATAATGTGTATTCAAGCTGCATTACTGACTGTATTGTTGTATGCTTCGCTTATATTCAATAAATAACATCAATAACACCTCGGAACGGCTAAACAGAAGAAACTATTCATTTATTCAAACTATGCCGAGGTTAATAGATAGTAGGTCTTGAGAGTTAAAACAGGCTGAGAGAAAGGCAAAGCAAGAGACTCGATGATGTAGCCGACAGCACGTGAATTCTCCGGAAAGAGTAGTCGCTGATTCAAAACATCTTATCTATGATGACAACAGGAAACGTAATGTTCATACTCACCTTCTGTTTATATCTTAGAAACACGTCATTTGGACTGGCGACAAGAAATACGCTTTGCAGAGCTTCAGCTGATTCCATTCTCGTTCCTTTCGCTGACCGTTTCACACCGCCAAGTATCATGTCTTCTGGCCAATGGAGAACACCTTTGGCAAAACCAGGGCATCCACCTGACATCACACGAGCGTAGTCGGGGAAAACAGGATACTGAGACTGTAATAAGGACAAAAACCAGATTATAGAGACAAAGCGGAGGCTAGGTACAAATGGTAACAAATAACTTGAGTTCTCGACCCTCAACTTTCCAAAGGTTTTTTTTTTACTAGACGGAGTCTTTCAACTAAAAGTCCAATAATTACTCAAAAGCTTAAATCTCCGCGATTTCAGCACTACGTTTGATTTCTGAAAAAGCTTGATACTCTGTATAGCGAAAATAGGCTATGTTTCACACTCGGAGATTTGTTATGCTCGGCTCAGGTCTATGGATAATTTTTCATATGACTGTGCCGACAGAGAAGACTCATTCGCTACCACAAGTTTTGGAAATTCTGAAACAAAATTTGGAGTTTGAAAACGTCTTCATATTGTGCTGTAGCAGTAAAAGAGTATACGCCTCGCTTTCGGAGATTTTTTCGCGCAAAAAAATTATATATGCACAAAACTATATTAACGCGTAGAAGAGATTCACGAAGTACCAGAAGATAACAAAAAACTTATTGTACTTCCAACGGGGAAAAAATCCTAATTAAATAACGAAAGTCGCGCGTCGCTTGCGAAAATCCTTAAACTGACGCACGCAAAGGGTTTAAGAAGAGACTCTTCATCCATAAGAAACTGAAAATATGGTTAGAGACGAACCCTAATTGAGGGAAACTTTGCCATCTACCTATTTTAGTTTTTGCTGCAATAGATGCAATCATTTGTATTTTCTAATTAGACCTAAATAACATCTCTCCATGAAACAGAATTCTCACAGGGTCAAGAAATTCAGACCACTTGTCAGGATTGGCGAACATCCATCGCATCATTGGCCCACGATAAGGCGTTACAATCTAAAAACTTCAAATGACTTTCACTTTCAAAAACCCAAGAATCAACGACGTACCAGCGGGAACGCCTTTGGTCAGCTTTGTGCTTTGTATCTGAGCAGACGGATCTGCAACAACTGGCTCTGTTTCCGATTTTCCCTCGTCTTCCGTTCCATTTGTAACTGCCGACTCATCATACTGTTCTGCCATTACGGCTCTTCTTCGCCTTCTTCCACTAGCAAAATCTGAAAAGCATTTGTTGGTAGATTACTATTATTCGGGTTCTCATCACTGACAATGGAAAAGAACTATGGAACAATAAGTGGCCTGAAAACTTGAAAAAGTTTCTTAGAAGAAAACGGAACAGCCGAACAACAGTGCACGCCTGCCATAGTATTATGACAGTCATAGAGAACAAAATAGAACTTCCTGTTGTATCTGTAGACTACTGAAGATTATGGCTTGGACTGATGACAATAGAAAAATGTGGATATTGTGACAAAAAGATAAAAGGACAAGGTCTCCCAGCGTTCACTAATTCCTGAGAGATACGCCGTGAGATTCGACTTGATCACAAAACCTTTGGAGATGACTGGATGCGCATATATGGCCTTCACATCACTCACGATGGCCTGCCGACGTCTCAAATCAGTGCTGATATCTTACCAGGACAGGCAATTTACCTAGCCTGCAAAACATGGATCGCTGTGATGAGTCTGGGACAAGGGATCGAGTTAACGACCATAAGTGTGTCACAGGACAACTCTAACCACTGCGCCATACGCGCCTCTTTAGAAATTATAATAGACTCAAATGGATGGACTAACCGAGTAAAGCGAGTATATCGAACTCATAGACATCGTTGGAAAAGTCGTCCGCCTCTAGAGTGATGTTATTTTGGTGAGCATAGTCACGGAAATTGTCCAGCATGGGGCATACGTCGTAGTAATTTGGTGCCAGCTTCGGACATTCTGGATCGAGAGGGTTTATGCAGTACCGATCAAGGTAACCATGCCCAACACCAGCCTGAAACTCTACAACATTAGCATGTAACCACACCTAAAAAGTGTCGCCTGTTAAGTCCCTTCGGAACCGTGGACCCACCTCCTCTGCATCTTTAACTCTCAGCGTGGGATCTCAACGTATTTAATTATCTGCCTATTTTATGTTAAATGTAAATAAGTCATGTTGCTGTAATAGAAAAACAGCAACATGATACACATAAAATATTACAATGATACATTCAGTGCGTTCCCACGCTGAGGATTAAAGATGCAGAAAAGGTGGGTACACGGTCCCGAAAGAGTTAATGCGACAGCAGCTCCAAATCTCCGTAAATATCGTCGAAATGAGACTTAGTATTGCAAATTTATGACCATCAGCGGCTATATCATATGAATTGGATTTTATTTTGTCCCAAACGTATAGTATGACAAAAATCCAAAGAAACACATGCAGATTACAAATTTATCCATGAGAATATCGTTAGTGAATCAACTTAGTAAATTAGTCGCATTTCTAACAGATGGTGATAATTTTGGACCATGGAAGATTCAGAATATTCCAAACTTATAGATTTATTTAAAATTCGATATCTCCAAAAGTTTGAGATGAAATTTTAAGAGGTCTAGAATGTGAAGTTTCGATGAGTTTCCAATCTCAAATAGACGCCTCAGTGGCAAACATAATATATTGAAAAGCTTCATTGTATTTTGCTTGACGAAGTCCAATTTTCTCACGTTTATTTAGTGCTTGAAATGAAAAATGAACAAGAGAAAAGTAAAGAACGATCTTAGAAGCTCCCGAAACAATGGAAAATTCGTTATTCGCTGGCAGAGACCTAGGGATCTTCACTAACTTTTGTCTCAGTTGGTAAAATTCAGCATGAACTGTAATTAATGGTTGAACTTTGGAGGCGAAGTCTATTTCATTTCGCATGACATCGAAATGAATGCACGCCCTCACGAACATGTTAATGAAAACTCACCCTCTCGAAAAACGTATGATGAGAGCCGATATTGAACATTCGATGGATTTCACTAACCACTGCCATTGGATCGAAATATGTCCACTGGATGAACTTCCGATTCGGAACCGACTTCAACAACGCCAACAATGACAAGTCGCTGCAATAATTCTCATTGAGAGCTTCTTCTTCCGCAGTAAATCTCGGTAGAAAAAAGCCTATCATTGATTCCGCTATGAAGAACAAACATTACTTGGTGGGAATCGGTGGATGAGGTCCTAGTGCTTTCGCTCCTTCCCAAAAACAGTCGATTGGGGTGATCCATATGCATGGTACTATTCTCTCAATGACATCAGACAAATCAGCTGCCATGCCTTCCAGTCTAGGCGGAGACGGCTTGAAACAGATATCGGACAACGACCATGAGCTGAAAAAAAGGGAAAATTCTTACTTTAGTCTTCGTCCTGAGAAATACTGACTCTTATTCGCCCGGGTACAATGTCTTTTTTTGAACTTGAAATAATTCAAATGAGTTCTGATCCATGTAACAGGCTGAAAAACGAACGTTGACTAAATCTCGCTATATCGAATGAAAAATGAAAATTATCCCATAAACTGTCCCTTAACGTGAAACTTAAGTGAGGTTAGTATTTCTCCCTTTAAAATCGATGACTGACGTTTCAGTGACTTCGCCTTTCTCGAAGCCATTTGTCAGGATTAACACTCTCTTAAGTTCAAAGAAAGGACTAGGTCTCAAACCTGACAAAACGGCTCTGACGAAGACGAACTCATAGAAATATCGACCATCGATTGTGAAGGAAGAATAGCACTTTGCTCAAGCTTTAAATAAAAGTATCTCTATCCGGTGTGTTTGAATTTCTATACTTTCCCACTATGGAATCTTTCTACTAATGACCAAATTTCGAACAATCGTAAGAACTTCTTCTTTCGACTAATCCTTAAACTTGGATACTTTCACTAGCCAACAAAACTCTTTACTTGACCACTTATCTAGCGATAGTGTGTTGAAAATGAATTATCAACCATGATAAATGATATGCAAAACTTCAAAACCTCAGACGAGAATCGAACTCGCATTTTACCCTCTCCAAAAGCACGTGCTATCCAACTGAACTACCGATGCTCCTATTATCCCATTACTCGCACCAGAAGGGTGAAATGCGAATTCGAGTCCCGTCTGAGTTTCGACATTTCCAACTAATTTCCTACAAAATTCTTAATAGGATAAGTTTCAAGGTACCCTCATCACATGACACCCCATAACTTAATTGAGTACTTTCAGTATGGCAAACAAAAGCTTATTAGTAGACGAATGACGTTGTGACCCTGCAAAATCACAAGAATGTGGGAAGGTGACATTTGGCATTGTCATGGTAGTAAATCAATTATGCAAACATTTAAGATTTCTGGAAATTGCTGAGAGATTTTTTTAATACCTCATCTCTCACATCGCTTTCATCGATACTAAAACATCCCTTGACTGGACATAAAGTCTAAATTTCCACGTTCTGCTCATTAAAGCTCTAAAGTTCAAAAGTGTAAACAATTCAGATGGCTTTTTCTCATTTTGAGCCCAAATATCTCATTCCATTCCCATCTTATATCAAAAACAACAGTGCCACTGCATAGAGATAATTCTCGTTAAAGTGCTGAATTTCAACACAAGAGCTAAAATCTTGCTATCCACACTTTTTTTAAAAGATATTACTTTTCAGTGCGGTTCCTCTTGCAGTAAGGAATGAAGTGGATTCGGAATTACTTCACTTTGCATACAATGACGCAGAGTGTTTGGGTCTTAAATTTTCAGTACGAAATCGTATGAGAAAGGCGAATGAGGGGCGAAAATTTAAGGTGTGTTAGACTAAACGATCCTCACACATTATGCAATTCAATGCTGAAATTCGCTATCTCTCGCATCGTGTCCACATGTTTCAGCAACGGATCTCGATCCAAAATGTTCTGACCGTCGTATTCGGGTGTCTGAATCACCACCTGATAACCACCACCGAGTCCGTTTTCGCGAACGATTTCCGCTCCGGCATTCGACTCGTTGTTGTTCATCGTCGACTGTATCCGTGATAGAAAATTCAGCTCCTCATCAAGACGACCACCTTCTGAAAAAAATTGGGAAAAATTTATTTATGTTTCCTTTAACGATTGAAACATTATGTACTGTAGACATAATTCCATCTTTTGAGACTTTTTTATAGTCAACAGGCCATTTACTGAATATATTGTTCACATTTGACCCATTGGGGACCGCAACTGACGCGCAATTCGCAATGGCGTGCGACTTTTCGAATTTAATTGAGGGTTTTTTTCTCCATTATGGAAAAAATTTCTGGTCTCTCTTGATATTTTGAAACCCCATGTTATTCTATATGCCTTCGCATGATTTCGGCGCATATAAAACGCTTATGTGTGACTACTTCAAGTGTGAAACACATCTTTCCCATCGCTATTACAGCGTACGATGGAGGCCTTCCGAGAAAGCAAGCCTAGTGTTAGAATTGCCATTTTTCAAGCTACCAAGTGACTGCTAAAAAGTCTAGGATCGAAATCAGGATAAGAATAAAAAGCACGCCAAAAGTGGATCTAAAATTATCGTGGATTAGCGTTGTCCATCAAAAAGGTCTCTAAGAGATAGTCTGTTCAAAACAACAAACGCTGCCCCCAGAGGATTGAAAAATTTTGAACGATTTATTCTGATTCACAGAGTAAATATCTAGACACATGAAAGAAAACTCACTGGCCACCCACAGCTTTACGATATCGGTTTCGATATGGACGAATTGCAAACCATAGCAACAGATCGAAAACAACATCATTACGGTGACGATGACGGTAGCAGCATTGGCATGCACTTTGTTTCCCAACGAAAACAATGTTTTCTGGATGAAACTTCGCATATACAGCGCCCATTTGTTACCCCTTGCTTTGCCCTAAAAAGTCACAGTTGACAAATATAACCATCGAATCCTCAAACACAAAAAGAAGCGCTCTTTGACTTGTTTCTAGACACTCTGCGCGGTTTCCTTAGTCTTCTCTTTTCAAAGCAATGGCTACCCATGTTTTGCTGATCCCTTGCCCTCACGTGAATCACTACCATCTTGATTGACTTTTATCACTCACAACTCCCCGTTCACGTTCGCCAGCCCCATTTACTAACTCTTTGACGGCTAAGTTCACCTATGACAACTGAATTAACCAACGACATTGATTTTCTCTCATTAAAAACTTTTTAAATTACCCTCCACCCAACAAACAAGAACCTTAACGCTCAGCACGAAAATTATTTAGTAAAATGATACGTTACGCTTCCTAAATACCTAGATTTCAGGAAGAACTTTTTTCTGCTACTTTACACATACCGACATCTCCCTCATCTTTCGAGCGGCTCGCTATGACACCTCCCGTTCAATTTTTTTCATATACCCACAGAATTCAACATTCCACATTGCTGCTATCAGGACAAATTATGATTGAAGGAGCAGAGATTAGTCACTTCAATGCCTTTGAAATAGCCAATAATGAGCGTCAGCTGGTTGTCAAGGTCGCTTAATCGTGACAGAAAATTTGAACACTACGAACTATTCTATTCATCGAACACAAAAGACTTTTACGGCCAAAGATGGTAGGTTTCAGGAAATCGCAATAGCAGCGAATTAGCTGGTGAACTCCGGAAAGAACGCTGATTTTCAGATGCTTTCAGGAGGTCAATGAAAGCCTCCATGCTTGAAAGATTTGCAGCCAAAGCAAGTTTTACGATAAGCGCCAATAATTCTTCGATAATTAAATCACACGAGAATTCGAAACATGACAGGTTTGCTGATGACACACTGCCCCTGCTATTGCAAAATTTCTTTGTGAAATACTAATTATAATTCTTGTTTGGTCAAGATAAAGTTCCAAAAACACTAAGACCAATAGGTTTCAGGAACTCTCAGCATTAAGCTCACGCTATAAGGTGACAGTTCACTGCGCCTTACTGGAAAAAGTTCGCTTATTCAAATATATACGTTTTTATGCACTCTGACAGCATACTTCAAGCCTTTCATGCTTTTTTCACTTCTTTTATCAGCGTTCAATTTCGAAACGCTGGAAAAAAAAGTCCGTGAACGCAAAAGAATCAAAATTCCACCTCGATAAAGTAAAAAAATTCTAGTTTTCGGAAACAGCTGTAGATTCTGCAGACTGGTCCTCATCAAAACTTATAAAATTCGCCATGAGCTGAGCTATGTTTATATAGACAACATCATCTTTAAGAACGTACGCAAACAACAAATCAATGCGCATTGTTGCGAATGTGTGACAAACACTGTTCTTAAGAACCGGAAACTACAAATACTGTTGACGCATAGACGAATTCCACTCAGGACAAAAATCAATGAATCACAGCTGTTTAGCTGCTGGGTTAAACGGTGTATTCCCACATGATGGATAGAAGGTTCAAAGAGACCAGAATCACACACTTTCAGATCGATTTCGGCAGTGAAACTCCTTTCCTTTCATAAAAAATTCATGCTAACTTATCAGTGAAACCAAGATGAACAACTACGTTCCCTTGCCATGACTCACTTCAAGGAATGAAGTGGAATTTCTCAATAGTTTTCAATCAAGTGTAATGAAGGCATGATGACTCAGGGTAACGAGCCGGGCAAAAAAGCTTTGAATTAAACTGATTGAGGTAGGCAAAAATTAGCCAATTGTAGACGTTTCGACAAAAACGTTGCAATCTATAGCGAAATGTGATCCAGTAGAAATCACAGTAGAGGACTACAATATTCATTAAAAGACCTAAAAATGACGGCGATGGTGTGAAGAAGGTGTTTTCTTCCAGTGTTATCGATATTATGGTGTTAGGTTTTCCTGAGTTATGGCAGTATTCGGCTGAACGGATTGCACTCAACTTGACTTTACCAGTTTCAGAAAAAAGCGAACTCCGTCGAAACGTCAGCTTTCGTAAATAAATAGATAGTGTAGGACAACTCCATCCTTGTTAAACAATAAAATAAAGGTGTCAAGGGTTCTACTTTTGTACTGACCCTGAGCGGCTCGTCTCCAATGGATAACTGGAGAACCGAAAACATCTTAACGGACTCTGAAGAATGCCAGACTCGTAAACGCCAGCCACTGTATCATTTTTGTACTGCTGTATGCACCACTGTACTGTGCTATGGCATCGCATAACTAGTATCTAATAGATACAGTTATTACCAACCTCAGAACTTCTTATCAGGAAAAAACCTCATAAGAGTAAATCAATGAAAAACTTCGCCTCAACGCTGACATCAGGACACTTCAGTACAAAGTCTGGAATTTCACAATGATACGAAGTGACCATTACTCATTTCATCCTCAGAGAGTAAATCCATAATTTTCTGTTGCTTCTTCTTGATGACAGAAGAGCAGTGACGAGACTTTGTAATCTCCACGTTGTAATAATCCGATTTTACCACGAGTATATTTTTGAAGGAAAACTGCAAATTCTGTTCTCGACTGATCGCTCTGCCGATATTTTCAAACTTGCTTTCTGGATAAAGGGATTTTTGAATAGATTAAAATATTATTTCCGTAAAAACTGCAAATAAAAAAATCAGATTGGTGTAAGCATCGTTCATTAAATAAAGAATGAAGTGTTCGGCGGTAATTTATCACTCAAGGAGGAACCACGCAATCGAATCCTCTGATTACCAGAAGATGACAGCACACACATTGGCCTTCAAAGTCGAACAGATGACCGTGCACATCATACTGTGCAGTTAACCGTTGCGCTCTATGTGTCTCTTCTAATTATTCACAAAAATCTCAGAATGTCACATCTGAAACAATCTAAATCTACATTTTCTTTCGTTCAATTACAACTCATATGCTCAATGCTCAGCAAGCCCACATCATCCAAGATTATACAACAGTAATGTCACATTCCCTTGGTGTATTGAAACCGGAACATTGACGCATAAGTAGCAATTGTCCCGTTCCCACGCATAATGGCCGCTATGGCCGTCGATCTTCCAGATGTCGCATACCTCAAGCCGATTAGTCGTGCGGTTGCTTCGCGAATCATAAGATTGCGGATGAGAGGTGTGAGAACAAGAACAAGAAGCGCTCAAGTATCTCCCTTGGAACGCAGGCAGACTTGGTGAAAAGGCTTTTTAAAAGTGCTATGCCTGATAAATTTCATCCTCACTGAAAACGTCACCACACTTATGTTTGGTTCCACACAAAGTAAAAGTTAAAAGTAAAAAACTCAGAAGAGCCTGGCCCACTGTTACACTCTTGTCAGCAAAATTAAAACGTATTATAAGAAAACTACAGTGTGGACTACTAAGAAAGTCAGACACAATGGAAACGATTTGCAATTTTCCAATTCCCGTGTGAATACTGATTCAACCTAATCATTCTTCACGGAATTCCAAATGAGAGACAGCTGTCAAACAACCATATGGACATCGGAAGTACTTGGTTCTCCGTTTGAACACAGACCTATTACGCAGCGATGTTTCCGATAAGCCCCTGTACGACTATAAGAGAAAGTCTCATTTTCATCGTATCAGATGTTGAAAGACGTTCGCATCCCCGTCGAATGTAAAGCCCCATTCTCCGCCCGGATTTTATGCGCTTATCGTTTCAAACTGTGGAAATCCGATTTCTCCCGACGACTGGACAGCGGAGATAACATTCATTCTCACACCTCGAACACTGGAAACGTCAGCAAGAATAAAAACAAGATCGGAATATGAAAGCAGAACAATGATATAAAATAATAAACAGGATAAAAACCAATTTATGCTAACTTTCTGAGATCGAATCAGCGACATTTCGATGGGTTCTAAGTCACCGGCAACGTAATTATGACTACAGTTTTTGTTTTTATCGGCAAGTACTGCATGAAGAGCTTTGAACAATCGTCCAGCACAAGTGTTTTGTCTCCGTATGATGTTCTATATATTATAATGCCTAAAGCTCCTTACCAAGTAATCAAAAACGGCTCACAAATGATCGCACAACTAAAAAACTCTACCTTACACATTCCCATCAGTTACTATGGAAACCTGACCATCCAATAATATAATGTGTGATATGATATGTACAAACTGAATCATGTAGTAACTGGCTAATGATACACCTGCATAAGCCAAGGATTAAAAAAGTCATCTGGAGGCCATTCAAATGATCCCTGCCGATTCATCAAAATGTGCATTTTAATGAGTTTCATTCGCATTTCATTGAGAATTCAACTGGTCAATAATTTCTCAAAATCAAAAAAAAAAACCATGACACTCTGAAGCGATGATAATGCTCATAGAACAGAGAATGTTCCAGTCTTGTCATATCACACAGATGGCTAATTCGCCCAGAATACTGGCGATGAAACGCTTTTCATACTGCAAACTCTGCTGTCACATCCATTTCATTAATAAAACAGCAAGTTCATTACTAAGTTCTCTGCAACTTGCACAAAAATTTCCCAATTTGTAAACAGTGTTGACCGCTCCCGGTCTGGGTGAAACGCAGGTTCAATTCCCGCTTAAGGATTCAGGTTTTGTATATCGCTCAATAATCTTGGACATATTATTATGATATCACATTACTGCTAAAAAAGCGGTAAAACAGAGATTTCTTGTAGATTACGCATGCTCTTAGACATATGGAAGAATAAATGATTATTACCCAGTGTTGTAATCCACCAAAAAAAATGATAAAGACTAGGAAAAAAAGCGACAGAAGGTAGGGTAAATTGCCACAGAAATCACAGAAAAAATCAGTAATCACTTCTATCCAAACAACCCATCCATTTCGAATAGTTTTACAATGGGTTTTCAATCAACGACAACTAATCTACACGCCAGCTATTCAAAACTAACAATATGAAGAACAATTGTTCACAGAGCACTAAACTTCATAACAAGAATTGTATCTAAGCCTCTGAGCATAGCTGTTGTCAGAGGAGGGCATTTCTTATCCATGCATTCCACTATATTTAACGCTTAGCATTTTAACGCTCAAATGGTTTATTTTCTGGTACCACTTAACTCATGAAAGGTTTATTCCATTCCGCCCCATGTGAAGACTTTATATCCAAATCGTTCTCGACTTTTTGAGACCATGTGACCAGATTTTGATACATGTATCAATTGTAATTAGCCTAGAATCTCGCCCTTTGAAGCCTGACTTTTTTGGCCGAAAATTTCCCTTTTTGTACTATATAAACTACTCACTAGTAATTATGTACTGCTTTTGAAGCACTTGGAAGTCAAATTTAACACTCGCGATCACAGTGAAGTGTCAACCACGCTGTGATGGATGGGGCGGAATATGTTAGACTGAATCCTCAATCATCCATAGTCCAAACATAATCTTTCGTGACATTCTCGTGATTCTCATGTCATGTTCAATCGCATCACAATCGCCATACATATCATAGCAGTCAAATGACACACATTAACACATCCGAGATCACACTTGGTCGGTTTTTTTTTTTCGATAACTACCAAATGTTGAGAATGGCTGGAGTAACGAAGAATCGTCAGACAGGTGAAAGTTATAGAATAAACTTTTTCCAGTTGTCCGAAAAGGTGTCAACAGCTTTTCAAAATGTGATTATCATTTTTATGCTTAAAGTACAAAACTTTAAGATGTTTTAAAAGGAAAATTGAGGTAAAAACTCGAAAGGATGCAGTACAAACACTGCCATTTCACTATAATCCCTTGATTGCAAAAACTTCACATATTCATTCGCTTCAAAATTTCAGATATTATACTGAACAGCAAAAAAAAAGAAGTTTTGATCACAAAAAAGGCTTTTTTGTAGGAAAACACAAAAACTCACACATGTTCTTAGCAGATCTCTGTGGATTCTACTATATTTACACTTCCACTTATAAACTTCACTGTGACCGATATTCATTGGTCTAAGGCTCAGATTCAAGCCAACTTCAAATATTTTCATATAGTAAGTCCTACGAAATATCAACAATTATTGAGAGCAAAGCCTAAAATTTCAAGCATTTCTACAATCACACCCAAAAACGCCGAGTGACAACAAAAAATATTTCGTCTAATCATAAGATGTGTACTCTCCTATATACACATTAGAAGATGCTTTGGGGAAAAAACACTCTCGCTTTTCACCGACTTAAACGATGCACACAAAAAATCAAATACAAATATTTTATGAGACTTTAGAAGAAGCCTACTACAAAACCCCCACCCCCCTCCCCCCGAGGCAGCCTTCAAATTCCCTCGTTTTCCACAGCCTCAAACGATGTAGACAAAAAATCAACTACACACCTATGTACACATTAAAGAGAACCCTCTATTTAAACAAGTTCTCGAAATCTTTCCTTTTTCACCGACTCAAACGATGTAGACAAAAAATCAAATACGCATCTACACACGCATTACAGAACCCTCCCCCCCCCCCCCCCCCTTCAAACCCTCTAAAACTAAAAACAACTGAATCGAATTGTTCCGCAACAAAAAACATATGGCGCCAGCAATACCCCACATAAAAACGGAGGGTAAAGTAAGCGATAACAGAGAGCAGAGATTGAATTTTAGAGAACGTACTCGTTTTATCTGCTGTAAACACAAGTCAGCATCGCACCATGACGGTTGCTTGAGGAACTCACGCTTCCAGCGGTCATTGTAATCGTCTGAGCTCGATTTCCATACCAGATATTTGTCCAAAAACTGAAGAAAAATCTTTTCATTTCCACGACTTAAACCTTCTGACTTTCTCTCTGACTGCGATTTGCACAACGCGTAGTGATATCAAGTCATGTAAGTGAAGTAGTAAAAAAGTAAACAACGAATAAAGTGCTTTGCATTGACTAAACCCTAAGGGTTAAGACTCCACTAAGTACCGCCAAGAAAACTGTCGATGGAATATTTGATCTAAAAAATGGCCTGCAATTGCTTACAGATAGAGATCAGGTCACTATTTTCCGAACTCCAATTAATTGTTCATATTCGCCTGAATATTACTAAGCTTATGTTTTCTTGCGATAATCGGATGTCCACCAAAACATCAGCCATTGTCGAGTAAGAATTGCGCTGACGAGAACTTTCGGATGCCTATCAAGAGAACATAAATTCATTGATTAGGGTTATTTACCCTTTCAGACAACCTGGCACCAATACGATTACATACAAAAGGCTGAAAGTTCTCTTTGGCCACAGACGTGACATCGAGAAACCCAGTATGCATTACAGGACACACCATATTAGCTTCTAATCAAAAGGATAAAAGCCTTCGGCACTGACAAATCGCTGAGGGATGTGCCATATATTCACCTTCATCAAGCATCGTTTGGGGTAAATGAATACGTATATATGGCCTTTACAATGACTCGTGGGGCCTACCGACGTATCAAGCCAATGCTGCTATTCTCTCAGACAAGTCTGATATCAATTCTCCAACACCAGTCGGATTGAAGGCTCGGTAATCCTTGGGTGCAGGATTAAACCATCGACCACCTGTGTGTCACAAGGCACCTCTAACCACTGCGTCACAGGCTTCCCGATAAAAAACGACTGGTACTGATTAATATACAGCTTATCCAGTCATTCCCTTTACAAAGAATTCCCGAACAATGGCGTCGTATAGGTGACTCTAATAACCCTATGCATCTCATAACCCACGCACAACTGCTAATGACATAATTACTAAGCCGCAGCTGCGGATGAATGCTAATTACTGTGACACACAAATGATCCACACGTAGCACTAATACTACTGCGCTATGACCTCAAAATTATCGGTGGAAACCAGTTCATTCCACGGCTTAACCCTAAATTTCAAGCATCCCATATGATAACAAGCAATCAAAAACGATAAAAACAGCTGCATTTCAGATCACGTGCAATGTTGATTTTATGTTTACTGATATCGCACGCTATCACTATCATATGATAATTCCATAAGACTATTGGACCCCTTAATGAACACAACTTTGTTTTTAACATACGACCAATTCCTCTCGCTAAATGAGCACTAAAAATGAGCAAAAAATGCTTCGATCGAAGTACTTGAATTTGAAAATATTGTGAAAATGTAGGCTCTAAAGAGACTATGTCAGCTAATTGTCGAATCATATCAGGAAGCATGAAATTCTTTATGAAAAACTTACACGTGTGATAGCATTACTACCAGAAATAAGTTCATTTGGTGAATCGTAACCGATGGTGTCGAAGTACTCATCTTCCGGATCTGAAACATTTCCGTATCGTCGTTATTTTGACGTCACTGCTACCATGGACCCAACCCTCTGCGTCTCTAACACCCAGCGTGTTGCATCTAACAATGGAGTGTGTTGCATCTAACAAAGGCGTTTAATCCCAGCGCGCCATTCTTAGACGCAACTCGCTGAGGATTAGAGACGCATAGGGTTAGGTCCATAGTCCCAAAAGCGTAGATCCATCGTAACGTCTACTGATCATTCCAATGAGCTAGATGAGCCCTGGAAATGAAGTTCAAGAACTACTGAACTACCAAATCAGTTGAATTTACTCTAGTATCAGTCCTCAAGTACACATATCGGTTAGCTCAAGTCTACTGAACACTTGTGGCGCAAATTGCCCGAGCTGAACTACTACAAATCCAGCGTCTATTTCCGAAAAAGCCTGCTTTCCAATGTGATTTGAACGCGTATTTCAATTAATTACGAACAAGGAAAACCAGTTCCGAAACGAAACATGAATTAAAATTCTCTCAAAGAACATACTTAGCCTGAGAAGATGTTGAGCAGAACGGTTGCTGATGGACTGCACACGTTTTGCCCCAGGTGGCTCTAACAGTGTCAGCATTATATAGGCTAATACGATCGGTTAAAGAGGAGATAGAATTGGGGGATTTCACAAGGCTTTCTTTCCCAAAGCACGCACAACGGCGACGATGTGTGCTTCTTCTTCCCAATTTCTCCTTTCTCTCTGAAATAAAGGACATTTCCGAGGACGAATATGAATGCATGAATGAATGAATGAATGGATGAACGAATGAATGAATGAATGGACACCGAACTCGATGCGAGCGACGTCAATAATGAAGAATTTTGATAATCACGAAAGCCGACCGATAACGAAGAGATCAGCGTCAACGAAAAATCACGAGAGAAAAATCAAGGCGAGATAGACCGATGTTAGATCAAAAGATGCACGATAATGCACTAGATAGAAATTATTCATCTCGAACAGCTGCCAGCTTGACTGGATTTAGTGCCGATATGTGCTTGCCAGACCACACCCGTTAAAGTGGTTGTTTGCTGACAGCTACGACAGAATTCATCGAAGAGTGGCAGAAATGCGGTGGCGTCGGTGGTATAGTGGTAACACACGTTGCCACCAAGGGTGAAACGCGGGTTCATTTACCGCCTGAGGTCAATCGTTTCACACCACTCAACTCAAATCTTTCGAATGCATATATATATAAATTCAAAAGTTAAAAATGAGGTTAGAATTTATCCGATGTGGGTTTATTGAGTGAGAAAATATACGATTAAGTTAGCAATCAAAAACGATGGAAAAGAAAACTATCATTCATTCTGAGAAATGGAAACGAATATGATCCCGCGCATCCACGGCCTCTGTGTCTCTAACTGCCAACTCTGGACGGTTTGCTCCATCTCCCCTGCATTTCTCACCCCAGCGCGCTGCGGTAAATCATGGCGCGAGGGGGGTCGGAGATTCAGGGGAGGGGAACAGACCCTCCAGAATCACCAGCTAGAGACGCAGTGCTCGTGGGTGTACGGTACCGAAAGGGTTAACGCAACGTCATCATATACAATTGTATATTGCTCACTCTATTCATTAAAATCTAACAATAAATGTAGATGGAAGGAAGTCCGCAAAATTTTTCCATTTTTCATTCTACAAGCCGAAAACTAGTGAAAGTCGGTTTATCGACTAATGAATGACGATTTCCGTTTTTACTGGTTGGACGCATTGTGATCAGACTGCAACTTATGCTCACTACCTTAGTAATGTACACCTAGAAACTTGGAAAGTTGAGCTTTCGCTAGGACAAACATTACTAGACATATGCCTGATCTGATCGACAGGATGATTTTCAAAACCAGACTACCAAAAAAATCGGCTTATCGGTTTCACGAAACGTCGACGTTTCATGAAACCCAGTGAACCAAAAAAGCAATCTGAACGTTCGATGGATTGATCACGTTCTGGATTATGTGCTACTAACACAATTGGATTATCGTCCAATACAAAGAACAAAAATGATCAAGAAAAAAAGGGAAAAAAGCACTCAAAACTTCAAAAAGAGCTCCTAAAGTGACGTGAAATGGCAGAAAATGAGTTAAACTTGCAGTTATATCTGCTGTATTTGATAACTAAATGCGAAGAAAAAACCAAAGAGCAACAATAGAGCGGAGACAAAGAGAGGACAGAGAGACTTCGCAATGAAAGCTACTCCTCATTTAATGAAAATACCGAGTATTATTGCTTAAAAGGAATCATTGTGAAGAAAAATACGAAACAAAACAAAACAAAGCGAGTGAGTTTTCATGAAATCCAGAATCATCCTTTCCTCCTCCTCTTCTCGAGGAAGAAAGAGAGACAGAGAGAGACAGAGAGAGAGAGAGAGAGAGGAGAGAGAGACAGTATGGTATTATCCACTGAGGGGGCAGAGGTGGTAAAGAAGTCTAGAAGATCTTGCCAAATGTTTTTTTTTCATATGATATCAATATATAGTTTCAAGAGATGTTAACTTAAGTTAAAGTATTAGATTTTTGTAACTTCACAATCTATAGCAGACTTCGGCTTCAACATCATCCGTGAGCGGTCTGTTGATTTTCTTTCCTACCTCCGCTTTTGGTTTCGACCTAACACCATTTCCGAATCAAATAGTAGGAAGCCCGGCCGAGGATCGAGGATCCGTCGCCGAAACCCATTCTATGGAAACATCATGAGGGTCTGAAGAAGCCCTTGCAAGTTTACGTCAGGAAATCAAGGAATATTATATGCACGACCAGCAATTTACCATTTATAATATGTGCTCGGGTCCGCACAACTAGTGAAGACGGACCATTCAAGTATCAAGTAAGTATGAAGTAACTTTACAATCATTTAAACTACAAAATTACTAAAGTTTCTCACTCATAATTCTTGCCATTCACTTACTATTCACTGTTATTAACTAGAACAACAAACTATTCAAAAATGTTCCTCTCATTGAAATCTGATGAAGAAAACCCTGGCCTGAAAAGCAAAGAAAACGAGGAAACATTTCCCTCCATACATATTGCGGATAATTAAGAAAATAGATCATCTCACTGAAATTACATGAAAAGAAAATCTGCCTGAAAGGCAAGAAAAAGAGGAGAAAAGAAGAAAAATGGAAACAGAACAGAGGGGGATAGAAGTTTTTTCTATTAGCTTATCTAACAGATCGTTACACCACCACCTCTGTATGTTTGTCCTCATCCGAACGGCACAAACGAATGTGAAATTAAAAGGCAGTTGTCAAAGTCAGCGGCAATCTGAGAGCTCTAGGTAATCTAATGACGAATAATCCAAAAACGATCATCTCTGACGGGACCTGACTAAGAAGCTTTAGCCTGGGAAGCAAGAAAAACAGGAATAACACTTAGCTGCCTTTACAAGGTTTCTACCTTACCAGCTTATCCATAGGACCGTTCTAAACAGGCTAAACACTCTCACCACCACCATCACCACCACTATACATATGTTTATCCGTCCGAACGGCATGTGAACGACGAATGTGAAATCAAAGACTAGTGGAGTACATCGACAACGAGGCGTACGATCGATGTAAATACCACAGCAACCACCGCTCCGCTCCGTCCGTCCGTTGCCTGCAATAAAATTTTTCATCGTACACAAACGAAAAATGTGAGAGATAATTGAAATCAATGTCATGCTGTTATCGAGGGACAACACTGAAATTCTATAAATCCAAATAAATCCTTATTTCCTCGTCAATCCCCACACGAAGCTACTATAATACAATTTACTCAAGAAGCTGACGTTTCGACAGTTTCGCCTTCTTCAGAGCCTCAGGAAAGATCTCAGCTGTGACTGGATTGTGGTACAACTTGATCTTCCGGACTCTGAAGAAAGCGAAACTGCCGAAACATCAGCTGTTTGAATCAATTGTGTTTTGAACTCGTGCCTGACTTGAGAAGAAAATACGGAATCACTGAGTCATGCGCAGGTTAATGGAGAGTCGGTCTTGGAAACCTAAATAAAGCTGAGAAAAAAAACGAAATAGACTCTGAACGATATTGAAAATGTCTCACAAACTATTCCCTTCTAAAAATAGACAAAGCTTACGCGAATGTTGTTAGTTCTTTCGAATTCGTGGCATACGTTTCGGCGATTTCGCCTCCTCAGAGCCTTCCTCCATCCACCTCATACAGGAAGAGGCTACCGGTGTCCTGTTTACAAATTTTGAAAAATTATTCAAAAATACTTTCTAGAGTGCAGGAGTACGCCGACGTCTGCTGTACAAGTAGTTGAAGGGCTCCAACGAAGGCGAAATCGCCGAAACGTAAGACGAACGAATTTGAAGAGAACAGAACCAACTCTCGCGCAATTGTTCTTAGAAAAGGGCACTTCGTAAGAGATTGCTAAATTTAGAGTTAAACAAAACTCTACAGTGTTGTAATGTCACGTGACACCGCGACTCCAGTTTTTTCTTCTTGTTTCAGCAAAAAACTGCTGACAAATACATCATGTATATATATATATATGTATATATATATAAAAATACATCAAGCATATATAATACATATATACATCAAATATATATATATATATAGTATTATATATATATATAAACCCTATGATGTAGAGTGGTGTGCAAAAACGTTAGCGTCGGCAGCGATTTGATCCCAGATCTTACTCTTTGATCATGGGACATGTCGAACTATGAGGCGGCTTCATCAAAATTCTAGACCAAAGTATCACAGCCTCTTTATGATAAACTAACAAACGCGGCTGTTATGAGAAATTCAAGTGAAACAAACAGTTCACAACCTCTTTGTAAGTAAATTGCCAGGAACGAGGCAGATATAAACTTCAAGTGAAACAGATAGGATTCTAAAAAAATCTCTTTGTCTCAGCTCTCGAAGAAAAACCTAGTGAACTCTTGTACAAAGCCGATGAGATTTGTAGATAGTCGATTCTGCGAATTCTTACAAATACAACTACAACCACATTTATACATTTGCGAATAGTTTTCAAAGGAAAAAAAAAACGCTTCTCACCTCTAGTCTGTGCTTGTTTCCTGTTATATCCCTTCAGGGAGGCCTGGCGCGAAGTGGCTAATGATGCTCAGAGCAGCTCGACGTGGGGTCATCATCCAACCTCCAACACTTGCGACAATCAATAGGGAAGCGCCCTACGGAACGGCCCAGCCTGGCTAATCCTCGAGGTTGAAAAGAGACCTGCTCGGCCAAAATTCTACGACACTCGTGAAGAGAGATGAGAGGCTTGCTCAAGAAAGTGAAAGGACGATTCGAATGCTAGAAGTACTAGGACCTGCATGGGCCAAACTGAGAGTGGCAAAGTGAGATGAATCTCTTGCAGAAATCAGTCCAAAATGTCGCGACAATTATCGGCGTGAAGAAAAGCGATCCAAGAACAAACACGTAAGACAGCGGATGCTCATGAAAAGACAAAAAAAACGCTTCAAAGCGTTGCCTGATGTCATCGAATACGTGGAATCAAACGTTCCCATCGAGGAAATAGCACTTTTTTCATGGAGAATATTTCGCCTTATCGGACCAATAATCTCCTCTTAGAGAAATTTCGGGATGATCAGAGGGTGCGATAGTATCTGACACGACGTTCCCAGGTGGCCGAGCGCACAAAGGGTGTAGGGATCAGAGCGAAAGAAGCGAAGCAGTCGCTCTCAGACAAGTACGTAGTCACCTCCAGCGATGAAGTAGGCTTCGAATGTCTTTACCAAGAGTGGTGAACAAATCTTCACGTATATCCGACAATGCTGACGGGTATGTGAAACTATAGAACCTCGGGCGGGAATCGAACCCGCATTTCACCGCATCCGGAGGCGCTAGCCAACTTTTTGCTCTACCGCGCTCTTCCTGCAAAGTCGTTAGGACATTATGAGCGAGATCTACGGTGTATATATGATGCAAACTGCTAAAACCACCTATGCTAATGACTCTAAAATATATGAGGGGGAGCTGTAGGTGCACTTCGGAAGATCGTTCGTCTCCGATCAAACAACAACCCTGTCTACTCAAAGAGAAAACCTGACTCACAAGCGCTATCCAACACTCATTACACAGCGGTGATGAGCCACGTGGATCTCGCTGTCGCTCTCGCTTTCGCTGGAAACAATGAAAATGAACGGCTCCCGAGAAATTAGTTCTCCTCGTTACCTTAGTGAAGTCCATTAGGAAGTAGTCCTGACGAAGACTTTACCTACATACTCACTGCAGTTAACACGACGATTAAGGGAACTACTAGTGACAAAGATCGATAATTCCTCTGGAAAATATTGGTAATAAAATCGATAATAATCATTCGATGGTAGTTCGATGGCATGTAGCTGGGTGAAATCAATATAATACAGCTAACTAAAAGATTTCAAAGTTTACTGCCTTTTAAGCAATTATACGATATGACTACAATATCCGAAAAATGCGAGATTTGCAAAAATCAACCTCGGAAGGGAACTGAACCTGGCTCCCTCTTTCCAGGATGAGAACCACGTGGATCTGGGTCTTGTCGCTAGAAACAATAGAAATGAAGGGCTCCCCAGAAATTAGGCCCCTCGTTTCCTGAGCGAAGCCCATCAGGAAGTAGTCTGACGAAGAATTTACCATTGCTCACTGCAAATGCACGAGAATAACGAAACCACTAGTGACACGGATCGAATATTTGTATAAAAATTATGAAAATATGTTAATAAAACTGACAACAATCATTGATTGGTCGTTCAATGACACGTAGCTGCTGTGAAACCACTCTAATATGATAATTACAAGATTTCTCAAACTTTAACTGCCTTTCAAGCAGTTTTATGCTGTAACTACATATTCAAAAATAGTTGCGAATGATTCGCAAGAATGAACTTCGGGCAGGAATTGAACCCGCATCTCACCCTTTCCATGAGTAATACCAAGTGGATTTCGCTCTCCGCAATCGCTGGAAACAATGAAAATGAAAGGCTCCTGGGAAATGGGGCCTGCTCGTTTCCAAAGCGAAGCCCATTAGATAGTAGCTCGGACGAACACAATATTACTCACTGCAATTACACGACAACTAACGAAACCGATCAGTGAAACGGACGAATAATTGTATGGAATTATAAAACCGACAACAATAATTGATTATAGCCAATAGTGTAGAGCACTGTGCGAAAAACGTTTGCGTCAGCCGGGATTCGAACCCAGATCGTACTCTTTCCGGGAGCGTATGCTAACCGTTGTACCAACGACGCATACGCTCCAGGAAAGAGTTAGATCTGGGTTCGAATCCCGGTTGGCGCAAACGTTTTTGCACAGTACTCTACACTATTGGGTATATTGTAACATCATAACACCGCAGAGTGGCGATCAAATAAAATCATTCTTCATTCCTGATCAATTATTGTTAGTCGTTCGATGGCATACAGCTGAGTGGAATTACTATCAAATAGTGATGTAAGGTTTCCTTACCACTTTTCAAGCAGCCTTACGGTGTGACTCTAGGTTCAAGAATGCTCAGTGATATCGCAAAAATTTTCAACAGCGAACGGGAACCGAACTCGCCTCTCACCTTTTCCACGAGGAGAACCACGCGGTAGGATCGCTCTCAGGCGCTGGAAAAACAAATAAAACTCTCGAAAGGCCTCCTTATTTACTAATCGAAACCCACTTGGGAGTAGTTCCGACGAAGACCACTATTCCTCCAGTTACACAATGATCAACGAAACTACGAGTGAAACGGATGACTATTTGTATAAAAACACCATAAAAAACACAAATATCGCCTATTAAGAGGAAATTTAGAAAACCCCACCAATCCATGAGGAATGCACCATGCATTAGATTCGATTCGTAGCATCGCCTGAGGCGACTGAATGCATCTTTGGCCTTTACGATGATTCCCGATGGCCTGCCGATGCATCAAGTCAGAGATGCTATCCTCCCAGACAAGTCTGGTACCAATCCATGGACCCTGGAAAGATGAAAGGGTTAGTGAGCCATGAGGGTAGGATCGAACCATCGACCGCCCGCGTCGCAGGTTACCTAATAGGTAGTATTTTTACTCACGAGCACCACTAATGGAGTGCTAAGATTAATATTATTCACATATGCACTCACATCTCAGTGGGCATTTGGCACTAAGTGAAAATTAAACTAATTTATGAAGAAAATGCTTTGATACGGCACGAGAAAGAAAACTACAGCAACAGAAGAGTTATAAAACAATAGAGAATTGGTAACTAAACCCATAGAAAACGTGAAGGCCACATTAACCCTTTCGAGACCGTGAATCCATAACCCTTTCGGGATCGTGAACCCACGGCCTCTGTAGTAACATGAAACCTTCCGGGACCATGAATTCACACCTCTGCAATAACATAAACCCTTTCAGTACTGTGGACCCACGACCTCTGCGTCTCTAACCAGCAAACTCTGGACCATCTGCTGCACGTCCTCCGCAGGAAACATTTAATTCGAATCATCTACTTACTTACTTTTACATTTACATATCTGTATTTCAGCTCGTGAATGAATATTAACGGCACAACAATGTATTCAAAAGATGCGAACGATTTGAAACTTAGGACAACAACCGAAACTCTTCGGCTTACCACTTTTTTTTTTGAGCTCTTCAGTAAATATCGAACAGCAAAGCAAACGTTCAGGTGCGCTTTGCAGCTGAAAACGCAATAAAAGCACACAAAAAACCTCGAATACCTTCATGACTGAGCAAATACGACGTCATGCCGATTGTCATTCGACAGCTGGAAAACCCATGATGACGCCGATTTTTGCAAAACCTACAAAAGGGACAGACAATAGGATCCGCTCGTTTCGAATCGGAACGAGCGCATTGGCGGGCGACGACGACGACGACTCATTGACGGGGATGATGAGTCAACGACTAAACAAACAATCCAATAAACTATCGTCGTAAAATGATTATTTATTGAAAAAAGGGAGAAATCTACCGATTATCGCTCCGGTTTCCGAACAAATGTAAACACACACATGCGTCACATGCCACGAAGTTTACCCTGAAAATTCCAGAGCTAAGACTGGTCTCTGCTGAAGATTTTTAAGACCTAATTCTAGTAATTTCTAGTAACTTTATCATTTCAGGTGATTTTAGTGACTTTTTTCCAAACTTAATCTTTCAAAAAATGAGAAAGAAACCTTTGAAAATGGTGCCACAACCGAGAAAACGCGCGTGTTTGTCCGTCCTTTTTTGCGGAAATCAAATTGCTCTTATCTATGGAATTCGACGGCAAAATAAAATAGAACGAAATTATACCTTTATTTCGAGTGTTTTATTAAGACCACGCTCAAATTTCAATATATCCTTTCATTATTATTTGAACCAGCTTGTCATGTGGTCTGGTAAAGGCTCTTCTACACCCCGATACACGTGTTTCGTCCTTACAGAGTCGTCAGTCGAGAAGAACCCGTCGTCTTTCGATTTTTTATAATCAGTTCTCTCAGCTCTACTCCCTTTACAGAGAGTGATCGAAAACGAACGTTTTACACTCTATGTCAAGTGAAATATTCACCTAACACAGAGTGTTGCGCACTCGATTGCTCTTTGGCTGGTATTTTATCATACTATACCTTTGTTTCACTTGACATAGAGTGTAAAACGTTCGCCTTCGATAGCTCTCTTTAGGAAGTGTAGGGCTCCCGAGAGAACTGACTAATAAAAAGAATGAAAGACGACGGGTTTTCCCCGGCTGATGAGTCAGAACGAAGCACGTGTATCGGGCTTCACAAGAGCCCTTACCAGACCATATGACAAGTTGGCTCAAATAATAATGAAGGATCTATTAGGACGAAATTGTTAGGTTACAGATTTATTCAGCTAAAGTCTCTCTCGACGCTTTATTTCTTTTATTTCGTCAAGACAGCTGAATAAACTTGTTTTATAACAACTTCGTGCGACTGGCTCGATCAACAGAGAGATTACGACCGATTAGTAAGTCTAAAGCTTGAAGAAAATCGCTTGTAAAAAATAATAGAAGTAAAAAAAATCAATAAAGCCCTTGATTAGCAACTAGTAGAAACAGAACATCGAAGAATAAACCTCATAGCGCCACACACACTTAGAAGAATAAATCATCCATTGAAGCCAATTATTCATCTCTTCGAAAATTTAAAAAAAACCGCCTCCAATCAATTCAAGATATATCAAGATAGACAAAATATTGAAGTTATCAAACTTATTAGAAGTTGCATAGTCTGTTTAGTCCGATTTCACTTTTATTACAATTGAATTGAAAAGTTCAAAAGCTTAAAAGATATCATGTCTTTCGTTTCGAATGTTTTCTTAAGATCGCAGCTCAAATTTCAATATGCCTGGTAATCATTTTTTGAGCCACGCATGTCAGTGGTCTATTAAAGGTATATATTGTATTACAATTAATATATTATATATACTAGCCACGAACAATCGAGTGTACAACACTCTGTCAATAAAAATCAGTTGGTAGATCACAGAAAGTATACCGTACTCAGGGTCGAAATAACCAATGTAGATCGTGAGCACGAAAACAGTGAGATACAAATACAATTGTAAATATAAATGTAAGTACAAAAACAAGTTCTAAATATAACTCTATATGGGGCACTTTGGAGCGGAGCAATTCGATAAAGATATCTGAAAAATGAATATGAACGCCCTGATGGGGGGCCGGAAGTGTAAACAAATAAACAGATAAATAAAATAAATAAATGAATAATGCGTTGTAGCGTAGAAAGAGTGGGATGCGAAATGAGCGTCTGTGGTGCAACGGTTTAGCACATGCTCCCGAAAAGAGAAGGATCTGGGTTCAAATTCCGGCTGACGCAAGCGTTTTTGCACACCACTCTACATTATCCTTGGGTCTATAGTAACATCATAACAACGCAAGGCGGTCAAATCAAATGATTTCGGATTGATTAAATGAATAATTATAAATAATGAACAATTAGGTGAAATAAACAGATAAACAAATCAATAAATAAAGGCTATGAAGACGTAAACAGCGCGATATGACGTAATATAATACACGCTGTAAACAATATAAATGTAAATAAAAGGAGTGGATAAAAAAAATATTAAGTTGCTCGAAAAGAAACGCTTAGATCAAGCGTAGATCAAAGGAGAAAAACTAAGTGCATTTTTTAATTTCTATATGAATGCTAAATTATGGGCAGATCAACGCCAGAAATCATCGAGTAAACAAGTAAATAAGTAGATAAATAAACAAATAAACAGTCACATATGTAAACAATCACGGCGCTTGAACATATGCAACAGTAATCGATATGTAAACAAATAAACAAATTTAAAAAAATGCCCGGGCAACCGACCCACACACCCGCACTCCGCCCGAATGCCCTGTGCGTGGGCGACGCGTCAGGCGTGAGTCACTCTCTGACGAGTACTCTCCCCACCCAAGGTCAAAAGACTCCTCCGCTCTGAATGAAGTTCGTCATCGACACAATGGACGACAAGGACGACGAGCCAGTCAGTCAAGAACCCGCTGGATTGGGACCACTCCCACGTCCATGATCTATAACCCACTTTAACCCATGACAAAAAGATCAAAAAAGTTTCTGCCTTTTGTTTCCCACGTTTTTGTCACTAACCTGAGGAACACCAGGCACCGTTATGAGGTCTCTTCTACGCATCAAAATCGATTGAGAAGCGATTTCTGCCTTGAAAATTCTCCAATATTCGCATGGAAAATACGCAAGTGTACAACTATATCGACATAAGAGCAATTTTGAATAAGAATTAGCGCCACTACCCTGAGAGACGTGACGTCGTAACACAATGATTGGTCCTGCAACGAAATCCTACATTACGGTCGTGTTTATTTTTCCATTCGTATAAATAAACGCTTCAGTGGGAAAAGTCGCGTAATCGCGCGTAAACTGCAAAATCACCAAAAAAAAAACATTTTTTAAACTATTCAGAGACTGACGCATCTCATCATCGTCTTGAGTTGCTCATCTAAATTGGATTGGTCTTTTTTTTTTACTCTTTCTTAGTGGTGCGAAAACCCTTCGAGGTAGCCGATAACTGAAGATGTGAGAGAAAATCATCGGACAACGTCCCCGTCTTCGGAAATTTTTACATCGTCCGTGGTAACCCTCAAAACTTAAAATTAAGGCGTGGAGAAAATCCCCAAGGATGACCCCGTCTTGAGAGGTTTTCCACACAGTCTGTGGTAACCCTTAGAAGTTGAAATTGAAGGTGTAGAGAAATTCACTGACGACGACCCCGGCTCGGAAAGTTTTTCAGATTGTCTGTGGTAGCCCTAAGTTAGAATACAGGTGTGGAGAAGATTATCAAGGACAACCGACCCCGCTCGAGAAGTTTTTCCCATCGCCCATGGTAACCCTTAAAAGTTAGAATTGAAAGTGTTGAGAAAATCATCGACAAGGACCTCGGCTCGGGAAGTTTTTTTACGTTGTCTCTGGTGACCTTGAAAAGTTTACGCATGATCGACAAAGCCTGTCGATTTCATCTGAAGAAGAAAGGGAGAGAAAAACCTAACCTCCGTCGACCGAATGACTATAAAAATGTCACAGATCATTGTCATTCAGCGGGGGTAATTCGATACCGACCGAATGAAAACGAGAGCGAAGAGGAAATTCCAGAAATTCCAGAACAACCTGTTGTCGCAGTGGAAAAAAAAAGACCGAACATGACAATTCGCATCATCAAAAATTGCGTTTTATAGAAATGTTCGAGGAAAATTATTTCCCATACCCAGAAAATCCCGTTATTTTTCATTGTTTGTTTTTTGGGAAACAAAAGCAATCTTCCAGCCATCCCGTCCTTCACGCCACTCGTTCACTGACAACATTGAGAGCACATAACCAAGAATGTTATATTGCATGCAAAACTTTGGACTTCGGACAGGAGTTGAACTCGCACCTGATCCTTTCTGGAGACGCATGCTAACCACTCTACTATCGGTACCCCTGTTGTGGTATCACTCTTTCAACGATATTTTCTGCTGTGATAACATCATAACACTGCTATTAACGCGGTAAAATAGAGAATTTTAGCAGTAGTACCGTCGAAACAGATACTTGCGTACTGCGTACGGAACAGTACTTACCGTATGCGGACGAACCACTTGATCATTTATTTCATTTCACAAAAATTCGTCGAGATTAATGAAATAAAAAAAAAATTATTTTGTGCTTCGTTTTATTTCTTTTCTTTCTCTTTTCTTTGAAAAAAAAAATCACTAGACAATAAGTGGAAAGGAGTAAAAGATAAGAAAAAACAGACTCTTCCAATTCGATTCGAAAAGGAACACCATTTGTTCACAGAATGAGCGACCTCTAAGCCTCTGAGGATTTTCTCGAGAAAATTGATTTCTTGGATTACTAGTTATTAACTGGGATCTTTTCATCACTAAGTATGTCGTTCCTCTTCGATCTACGATAATCCTCGTATTTTCTCAGCCGAGTGTATTTTACTGCAATCAATGAACCATATGTATCGCTGAATTTTACGATTTTCAGAGGGTAAAAACTAGAAGAAGAACATCGGCTCGTAAAAACACAATTAAATAGACTACTTTATAAAATCAAATCATCAATGTCAAAGATTACTGTAGGTAAATTAGTACAGAAGTGTGAATTTAAACGCGTAGAAGTGAGAGATTGTTGTGAGCAATTGAAGAAGTTATGAGCAACGCAAAGGATAGCTACAAAACTCAGTCACTCCTTTCTCTTTCTTCTTTGTTCCACATAGCAAAAATGATTAAATTCCGAAATTAGAGCTTGATGGAGAATATTTGTCGATAAAAAATGTTTCTCGACTACACTGTGAGCTAAATGAATTATTTACATATTCACACATACGAATCTTCGATTCTGTTTATGTTGAAAGTTCAAGGAAAAATCTGTGTCCGAGGAAAAACCGCGAAAGATCGTTGCACAGGAAATGGTACACGCGGTCCCCAACGAGTTACAAACAATGAGCAATGACGCCTAACGACATCAGACGCACGTGTGACCTCAAAGAGGGAGGAACCTTTCGACAAATTCGCACACTACAAAATCCCTAGATACAAACAAAAAGTACAAAATTCCAAATGTGCTACACTAATTGCGATGGCTTACCTACTTATCAAGGTGTTTCAACCCTTCAGGGCGCCGCAATCGCCTCCTACCGCCTCCTCCTACGGGCCGCCTGGTTATAGCCAGTAGTAAACAAATTCAGTGATATAGTGAGAACGCCATACCAGAGATCTCTTCCGAAGAGTTAGACGGATCGATAATAAGGCTAGCGGATCACAAAAAAGAGTAGGAGAGACGAAAATTTTGATTCTTGATTCGTCAATATACAACCTCGAAGCACAGCACTGGACATTAGAAGACAGCACCAGGTCAAGTCAATCGCAAGAGATCTCATCGGTAGATGATATTCGTCAAAAGATGACACCACAGAAAAACACATTTGATCTGCTTGACAAGGATCGACACGCCATCTCACAACGTTCTTTGAAGCTTGTATCTCGACCAAGGGAAAACATCAATCGCCGTAGAGACAAGGACACAAACATCAGCTTCGGCAACCAACAACAATCTTCTCACATCCTTCGCCGAGTTCCGATGTTCAGTGTGGGAATTTTCGGGGATAAGAAGCCTTTCAGGAAATTGTCAGACATTCAGAGTTATCTCTTAGATGCCCGCTTGAAACACATATCTAATGGTCTACACCGTAATTACTGAAAAAGTGAGTAACTGGAAATTGGTAAACTCCAGTCGATCATTTATTTCAGAAGATACGCCTACGTCCAAAAAACCTAGAGTAGTGTATTGTTTTCGACGACGAGGAGAAGCTTCGTTCGGAGGGAGTTCTTCACCACATAATTATTCAACTACGTCAGAAACGAGGAGAATACGTCGACAACAAGTTCCTCTAGCATCAACATCTAGAGAGAAATTTACGATGAAAGCCTGAAGATATACTCCTCCGTTCGGAATAGGGGAGTGGACTATGAGAAGACGACGGGGAATAACGGAAAACAGAAGAATTACTCAGTCGGCCTCGCGAAACGCGAAACGCTGCTTTAACTTCCGCTCGTCCGAGGTCCAAGGTTCTGCGTATCAAGAGGCAAACCTGGATATATAGCTATGACATCATGGCACTGCTATAAATAGCAGTAAGATAAAAAGAATTCTCGTGAATTAGTGAGTCAACTGAGGGAGAAAAGTCGACTACAAAGTAGAACTTTCAAAAACGTGATATTTGCTACATATATGTACATATATATATATATATATATATATATAGTATATATATATGTACATACATATATACATTACGAGTTCATATGATCTGTGCCCGGTCATTTTCACTTGGATAACTCAGGCGAACACTTACAAAAAGGGGTGAGTATGTTGAGGCTGATTTGGGCTTTGTACGATTGAAATCTGGGTCTGGTGATTTTTTCCACGAAAATGGAGGTATTCGACTGACTGGATTGTGGAAAACCTGATCCTTCCAGGTTCTGAAGAAGGCGAAACTGCCGAAACGTCAGCTGTTTGAATAAAGCGTTGTAAAGCCTCTTGTCTGGCTTAAGAAGTAAGGAATCACTGAAGCATGTCGAGGTCAATAGATAGCCGGTTCTGGGAATTACATATGTATATGTATACGTAAACATGCACAGAAATGTATATCTACATGAACGCATATATATATATATATATATATATGTATGTATGTATACGTATATATGTATATATGCGTGTATATGTATATACATACTCCCCTGTATACACACTGTACACATATGTATATACATGTATATATGTAGCCTCATCATTATGTGCATACTGCATAAAATCTAACACTCTTTGAATTTTTTTAGCAAAAAAGAAAACAAGTCCTGTGAAAAACAACCTAGACAACGCATAAAACTACCGTAATCCTCGCATTTCTTCACAATCGCAATTAAAAATTCAAGAATTCGTAGTAAATAAACTTTCTTTCAGGGTAATTCCAAACTTTATACAAAGCTGGATTTTTTTTGACAAGAGAGTTTACGATGAAATCTTGAGAATATGTTCCCTTAGGAACCGACGACCATAAGAAGATGATATGGGAGATAAAATAATTACTGAATTAACAAGGATGTGAAAAGTTAGGAACTTCAAAGCAGAAAATAACCCTTTAAGGAAGGTATGCATGGTTTTTGTTCGTTATGTAGAGCTTTTTTGCTCGACTTTAAGTAGTCATTAGCAAGCTAAAAAACGGCAATTCTGATGCTGGGCTTGCTTTTTGGAAAAGCCTTCCTAACACGCTGTAGCAATGATAGGAGTTTCAGCTTCGCTCTAGTTAACTCTAGGCTTAAACTCAATGTCGCGCTTAACACTTATATATGTTACCCAAAAAGAACCATTTAAGGGTAGAAGAATACCAAAAACCCTTCTACTGTTAGAATTGAGGACACCAGAGGGCTAAGAAGCTGCCAAAACCTTGGAAATCACCATCTTCGCTACCATACGAACTCCATCCAATACTTCGAGAAAATTCCATAGATTATGATGAAAAGAGAAACGTGCAACACATTGAGAAGATAGTTTTGTCCACTAACAACCACTTAGCGCGAGAGCTAATAAAAAAAAATACATTACATCCCTAGATACGAATAGTATGGGATAGTATGGGAAAGACTCGTGTATGATAACACTTTCGGGACTGCGAACCCACCGCCTCTGCATCTCTAACCTCCAGAGAGGGGAGGAATTTATTGTGTTGCTCCAATTGTATTATTGTTATTATTTTCCTGTCATGTTATTTGTAAATATATTATGCTTTTACGAAGGGAATAATAATAATAATACAATTAATAGAAAACAATAACGCATTCGATGCGCTCCCAAGCTGGGGGTTACAGATGCAGATGAGGTAGGTTTACGATCTCAAAAAGGTTAATGAGAACCTTTGGCTGGGGGCGGGTGGAGCATGTGTCAGGACTTTCGTTCTTTTACCTATACCTTCGCTTTTTCATGGTACACTAAAATTCCATCGATAAGAGCGCTTTAATTTTTCAAAAGGAAAAGGACGGACAAACACGTGTGCTTTTTCGGTAATGAAATATTTTTCAAAGTATTTTTCCAGGAAAATGAATAGAAAATTGTTAAACTTTGCTAGATGAATAGATTGTTAAAAGTTATTGAAATTACTACTAACACTATTTTCCCGCACAGATTGCTCCCATTTGTGGAATTTTAGGGTATATTCAATATTCTTCGATGGTCAACATTTTCATGAGGGCCTCTTTCGCAGGTTTTGTCATTTTTATGGAAATTTGGGAAATTCAAGCGAACCAAAAAAAATATAACGTTCTTTCTATCCAAAGAATAAACCGAAAAACCCGACTGACGAGACTGCAAGGTCGAAACATGTGTATCGTGCTCTATAAGCCAGCTCTTTTATTAACAGACCACACGACATGCCTGGCTCAAAATGATTCTGTGGCATATCGAAATAATCGAAGATTCTCTGAAGGGTTTTGGGCGTATAAGGGTGCTTTAGCTTCGCTCAGCAAATATCGCTCGAAACGTAAGAAATTGACGAACAATAAAACTGACAGTATTGCTCGTATATGAGGAAGAAAACCCTTGGTTAGGAGGAGAAGGGGAGGGGCACAGAAAATGTGTCAGGCTGTTCTATAACTTTGGTTCTGATGACGTCATCAAAGTCTTATGAGGGTTAACATTTCCTTAGGGGCCTCTCCAGAGGCCCAGAGACTAAGGGCCTCTGCAGGGCCTTAGGAACTTTTCTAAGTGGGTGATTTGATCGTGCAGTGAAGATAGAACGCTTTGTTTCATTCGGGAGCCTTTTTGTAAGGTCCTGGGGTGTATAAGGGCCCTTCCATTCTTGTCTACCAAGTTCACTTGGAACAAATAAAGGAAATCAAAAGGGAAAGAGTGGAAAAAACGAAAGGGCAGGACGACTTCGTTGAGTGACGACGAACACTCATCGAGTGCGTCACTGGCTGGTCGGCCCGTCGACCGGCGTCCGTCGTTTAGGAGGCGGCGACGGCTGCGGCGGATCAATACCTCCTCGTAGAGTCCAGAGGAGGCACGAGGGCTGAGGACCACCGTATCCTGCCGGGTCTAGAGGCCTAGGAGCCCTATTGAACCTTCCAAACGAACTGGAGTCGAATCCCTCCCGAACATGCCCGAAGTCTGAACTTCTCTGAATGAATCAGGTAGGATCGCAATCCTTAGGGAGAGGGAGGAGAAGGAGGGAAGGAGAGGGGGCTAGCTTCATTGGGGATGCAAGAAATGATAAAGCAGATACTCATGTGACTTCCTCCTTAAGTCTTACAAGATTAGCGTGGACGAAAACGAAGAAAAAAAGACGAAATTGATGGGGCGAAAGCTTACGTCACCATTCTTCTCACTAATTTGTTCTCTACGCAATTTTAGTCTATCACATCTCTCCATTTTCCTATAATGAGTCACTATTTTCAAAATTTATCAATTTAGATCGAGAAATCGATTCGAATCGATCAATAAATCGTTGTTCACCGAAACTTTATGAGAACTCTCATTAAACAAACAAATCGGTTTTTTTTTCTTCTTTTCCGAGATGCCAAGATGCCTATGAGTCAACCATGAGAATGCTAAGGCATGAGCAAACTCAACGTCATTCCCACTGACGAGCGGCTGCGATAGCATCCTGATACGGTTCGAAAAATGGCTGGGAGACAATTTGGCAAAGCAAATACCTCGCTTGGTGTAACTGCATAGGGCACATGAGGGCCCAGGAGAGAGTAGTCACGAGTTCCAAGTCTAGCCGGTCAAAGTTCTCAGCCAAAGGCTCATGCCTCAGCATCCTCATAGTTCGACACGTTACATTATATTCTGCCATGATAGAAGAACAAGCGGAATAAGCGGCATATAAAAGTTAAGATTCTCTTGTGAGTCACTTGTAGATTTCATCACTAAAAACACCATCACGTCATCGCGACAAGGAATTACGTATCTAATCAAGTTTCTGGAAACCGCGCCCACCGAAGGAAAAAAGATGAGTCGATCTTGGATATCGGAATTTCGGAATTTAGAAAATTTCTAACTTCTAAGTAGATCTAGATGAGGGACTGAAGAGCAGAACAACAACAACACTTCAGCCTCATTCCTAGCCGTTATCATTATTTATGGGCCATGCATAAGAGAGCTGTTGTCGTAAACACGTCATAATGAGGTGAGAAGGATAGAACACTTGTGGTGACGAGTAGTCAATAGATTTCATAGACATAACAAAGCCCTCAAAACAAGAAAAAAATCTCTCGTCTGGAAAACACATAGTATTAGATATTCATCCATAGAGTGCAAATAATCGCCACTCGTTCAAAACACTTTCTCATAATTTCATATTCTCCACACTCCAAGAGATATAGTGAAAAACAAGCTAGAGTTCCGATAAACACGTTACAGGGATACTTTGGGGGGGGGGGGGGGGGAACCTCTTGAATAAACTTTGTCACTTTATGTGTATGGGCTGCTCTTTGACATCAAAGTTCATCTAACAACTGACGGCTATAAAATGACGAAGAAATATGATAGATTTCACAGTTCAGTACCCGCCAATATTTTCAATTCAGTAAAAATCACATGCGATTCACAGACGAGATCGTAGCATTTATAAATATTTATATTTATTTGAGTATGCTTATATGTTACCATAAGACTTGTTCGACAAGTTTATCCGGAAATCCATTCAAAAATAAGCCAACTATAGGCGTTTCGCTCGTTATGGAGGAATTCTGATTTGGCGTCATCGCAATAGAACAACTCCCGGCGACAATAGATGGTGGTGAGGACATCACGGAAGCACTCATAAGGGCATCGCACACAAAAAGCATAAATGGATGCAAAACTACCAGAGGAATACTGAGGTGGTAAAGACGTTGGAGGCTTGAAGATTGTTTGCAAAAAACAGCTTAACGGATTTCTGATTATTGACGGATTTCCGATTGTCTAACGGATTATTGATCTACATAGTTTAAAGATTGACTTCTGAAAAGTTTGAACCACAGAGTGATGAAAAGGTGAAAATAAAAATAAAAGCATTCACTACTAATTGAACATAAAGCGAGGCCAACGAATACTTGTGAAATTAACGTAGTAGATGATTTTTATGCGAAAACTTGCTTTTTGATTCAATATAAGGTTGAAAAACACGTGTTAGAGGCTTAGACTCTCAACTTCAACAACAATAAGTCATTTCTTCTACTGTTTTTCGATTTTTGGACTTCATTCTTTAGAATGCATTCAGCGTTCACCAATCTCACAGGGATTTGCTGCTCATTTAACTTTGCTATAACATCCTAAAAATGATTGAAGAGGTCCGTTCAACTAATGGTAAGGATCAAGTGTTCCCAGGCAATGTTGCCGTTCGTCTAGACAATTCTGGTAGCAATTCCGCGTAGCGTACTACTAGTAGAATTGCCCGTTACGAGAAATCAAACCAGAGGCCACATGTAGCTATATTTTAAGACACATCTGAGTAAAGTGCTTTATCATTTCTAACCAACCACCTATCGCCTCCGGACAAGTGTTTTCGGAAAACAAATACCTCCTTCAGAAGACTTCATAACTGAAATTTAAGGTCAGAAAAAAGGACAGGTAAAATCAAAAGTAGCTTAGACTATGACTCGAATTGATGTCATGGAGCCCATATGACCACTAGTCAAGCGTGGAAGTAGTCAAGTGATTGTTGTGGTTGAAAATGCAGTTTCGGGAGGCATCAGTATTATTTTGAAACTATTAAAAAATCGTCAAATGATCTGAGAAGTCTTCTTTCTCATTGAAAACATTGGGTAGTCACGTGGAATTAGCGGACTGAAAAGTTAATGTGAAATGGAATCTTGTTAGTCCTTTGGGTAGTTATTGAGTTATCTTGACTGCCTCCATTGGTCATTATGCAGGGCTAGTACTTTAGAAAAGAATACTAGTCCAAAAACAGTTTCAATAAGTCTGGTGGCATTTAAGTTACAATAAGGAGTGTGCTTCTGTACAATGTGGCTTAGTTACATTCTTGAAAAAGCTTTATAAATCTTAGATTTTCACAAAGTAACCTTCATTGTTTTTTTCAGTGCTGATGCCTTTTCGAATACGAGTAGAAAGAAAATAATTATTATGAAAAGGGTATTAAACCATGATGATTTTGGTTAGAATGATTGGACAGCTGTCAGATTCAATCAAGTCCGTCTAGGTGGTCTCTTTTACGCCTTCTTTCACCTTTTCGATACTAACCTCCTACTAGTATTCAGCTCATCGAGACCGCATCGTCATGCTTCAAGGAATCGAAAACGCCTCCAGTTTCAATGGTGAGAATCTGGATCACTTAGAAACTTCGAAAAGAGAATGACGAATCGCTGCTAGTCCGTCATTACGTCGCAAATTAATAGCTAAAAAAATCTAAGACAAAGCTCTTAAATGTTCGAAATGTACAGCATGCGTTCCATTACTTCACGGCTTTGTGAACAACCACTGGCCATTGAGTGAGCCATAACTTTTTTCCATTGTCTTGCAAAACAAAGCTTTTCCAGCGCCGACTATACGATCTTTATTGCTTAACACATATTTTGATGGGGTCTGCTTCTTGTGGAAAAGACATAATTGTACGAGTCAGTCGACGCCATCACGAGCTCGTTTCATCAAATGTAGTTTTTGGAAAATTTCATATAAAGGAACGAATTCCAAAGCAGGATTTCTCTGATATTCTATACACTGGAAATTTGTAGCTCGCTATAAAATGCCCATGGAACATTGCGTGATTTTAATTATCGATACTCAGTGATGAATGAGGAAAACAAGCTCTTTGCTCAACCCTTTGCGCATGGAAGTTGATAGATTTTCGCAAGCAGCGCGATTTTCCTGTTCTAATTTTTTGCATTGCTCTGATGCTGTATAAATTTTTCTATACACATGTGTACTAATCCTACGTACATAATTCTTATGCGCGCAAAAAACTCGGAATGTGAAATGTAACTTTTCTAGCTCCTGTAGCCCTCTATGAAGACCTTCTCGAAAACCAAGTATAGCTTCGGAATCATCGAGATTTGTGTCATCGAATGAGTATTAATAACAAGCCGTTGCCAAACGTTAACTCAGAAAACAAGGAACTCCGGGTGTGAAACATAATTTTATTTTGGCTGCTGCAGCGCACTAAGGCGTTTTTAGAAACCTAGCATAATGTTCGAATTGACAGGATTAAAGCTTTGGAATAACCACTAAAATTCTAGAGTGAAAACCTCTGTAGAAAAAAAAGACCTCTGAAAAGCTGAGGATCCAAATGACTTCTATCGTCCGCCTGGAGTTCAGAGGATTGAGTATGCTAAGAGAAACAATGAAACATCAGTTCTTGTTGAAACTCTTGCACAAAAAAAACTTCTCTCATCGTACATCAAAGATCTTCCTTGGATAGTTGTAAACGAAAAAAACAAAATGAGATCTAACGTCTACTCCCTGCTTCTACACTGTCATAAAGTCAAAAGCGGTGAGCAGTTGCACGCGACAATGTCTTAAAATCCCATAACATGACAAGTCATCGATCTGGATTACGTTGATGGCCAACAAGATCCTGAAATTTGAAACTACGGCATTTATTACACTACTCAAGAGCAAAGAAATGATTCGACACATATATTTCCATTTTTGAGCTTGAAAATACCACATTGGTCCATTTTTCAAAAATAAGTATTTGTTAGTAGTATATTATCAAATTTAAAGTTTCCTAATGTCCCTCGGAATTAGTCCAAAATATATCATATTAAATTTTACATTAATATCAAGTTTACAGCAGTTCTTTTTTCATGATCTTCCAGAAATATCCAAGAATGCTGTGTGATTTGCAGAAGTTCGAACCTATGGCGGGAGTTGAACCCTCGTTCCACCCATACCGAGGGCACGTTCTACCTCTACACCGCGAGGACCATCGTTCTGCTACTACTCTTTATGTAGAGTGCAGAAATGATTTCTTCCTAAATGATGTTATAGATTACTAAGTGTAGCAGTAGCAATCTAAATCTCTTTTTTGAGTATTGCTGTACAGTAAGTACACCACAGCATCCATAGACATGGTATTTATGAATCTCTGAAATTTCACCGAACCTAAGCTCTTTCTGGGCCTCTTCCTTATTTTCTGAGTCGAAAAACAGAACGAGTTAATAAAGTAGTTTCTCGTGTCAAAACTGATCACTAATAACCAAATCAATGCTGCATTCAACGCGATACTATGACTGGACGATACGAAATGAGTCAGACACCGGCAAACCCTACATTTTCCATTGGTGTACAAATCATTTTGTCCTATTATTCCAGAAAGTTCGCTTGAGTACTTATTCCATGTGTTCTCAAGAAGGAACACTGATATAGTTAAGATAAAAGCCCATGAGATCAAGGAAGGAAAGAGAAAAGTGAGTGTTAAGAAATGCTCGGAACTCTAGAAGAGAAATACTGCTGTTGAAGAGCACTAGGATTACTGTGATAGGGAAACTGTCGATTATGGAGACCAGGCCTCGGTTCAGGTTTCATAGGCTTAGGAGTCAGCGCACAGAAGCTAAGCTCCCCAATATATGTGAAAAAATTCACGGCAAATCTGTCATATCCGACACGATCCTCGAAATGGCTATAAATAAACTCGTTGTAACACGAGCGATGAAAGACTGGTGCTTCACCTCTATGGGAAACCCTGCGAGGCACCTGGAGTTAATCAACGATCAAGTCACTATAGTCAAGAGGGATACAAGAAAAAGGGTCCTAAGGGAAGAGAAGGGTAGAGTCAGTAGGATAGGAATAATTGAATGAGATGGACAATGAAGAGGAATCGATCCCTATAATGACAATGACGCGTCCTGAGGGGTGGAAAGAGAGGTCAAGATTAGAGTAGGAATGACTCAGAGGTATAAAAAATGAAGAGGAATTGATTCGTTGGAAGAAAATGGCGCGCCCTGAGGGGGTGGAAACATGGTTCACAGGCAGGGTGGGTAGAATTTTGCGCGGGAGTCCAAATTGATCCTGTCCAGTCAGTGGGGATGATGACCTACTTCTAATTGTGATTTGCTACTCCTCATATATAGAAAGCTGCTCATTCAGTCATGTGAACAAATTTCAAACGATTTTCTAAGTATCGAGAGCTGGATAGCGCAGAGGTCAGTGGTGCAGTATATTAGAAAGCGGGGTCATGAGCGATACTCTGGGTCGATCTCCTCTCCAACACTTCCTTGAGTCAATCAACTGAACTTCTAAGAACATTTCAGCTCGGATTTCCACGAGAGTACACGGGAATGATCTCGACCAGTCTCTACGCATTTATTAAGACGTTATCCTCATGCAGTGACAGAAACAACAGATGAAGTAATCGAAGACCTTTGTGGAAGGGACGTATGCGAGGAAACGAATCGAGTATAAGAGAATTGGAAACCGCACAGAAAATTATGAAAACGACTCATATGAAATAAAATAAGAAATATTGAGCATTTAGGCAAAGGTGGTTTCGACATTGATCAGATAGTTGGGTCTAAGCTTCTAATCCATCACCAATGAGAATTGCAATTTGATGCAAACTGCAAAAAAAGATTATGAGATTACTGCAAGAACTAAATGATTTCTGGGCTGCAAAACCGAAAGACGTGTATTACACTGTATAAATACCATAGTAGGCCTCACGAAAGGCTTAAAATATGCTGTCAGAATATCTTGATTTTGAGCGAGGTCTCAAAAACCTGTGCAATAAATAGGTATTATAATTTGAGTACCAGCCTTAAGCAATCATCTGATTAACACTGCAATATCCAGTGATCACGATACTGGATATGCAGTGGTATATTATCCGTCGGTAAAGTGATTTTTCACTTTACACATGGTGTAACATGTTCGTCGACGATTGCTCTATGTAATGAAGTTATCCTCAAAGTATTTGGCTTAGACGAAAGGCACTTGCAACTGAAGAGGCTGCAAGGCCGAAACACGTGCACTGAACTGCACGAGTGCTATAACAGACCTCTTGAAAGGCTCAAAATATGCTGTCAGGATGTATTCAACATGAGCGACGTCTTGAAAAACAGTTGAATATAAAGGCATGAATAATTTGCAGTGACGCATAACTAGTTAAGTTTTCGACTACATTGCCGCCGAGTTATGACGAATTTATCGAAAGAGAAAACATTTTATCTATTAGGTGACTCAACATCAATAATGTTTTTCTCCTTAATGTGAGTCTTACTGAACACGATACAAAACTGATCCTTTCAACAAATAGATCTCATCACTAGTGTAATCGAATAAACGGTACGTGCAAATTTACTTTGAGATAACAATCGCTTTTGTAAAATCTCTTTCATCTAACCGCCTTTAGCCGTGGAATGATGTCACAAGTATATATCTAATGATGTTTAGCGATAGAGGTTCGAAAAGTTCACTTCTAAAATATCGATTTTTCGAAAAAAAAGTTTTAACGCATTGGTAAAAAATCAGTGACTATTGAATGTGGTCAAAAAAAAAATCTTTTCTCCAAAAGTTCTGCAGTGATCTTCAAAAATTCCTTCCTTTAATGAAACTTTTTCTATTCACGCTTCGATCGTTCATCGTTAAGCAGAAAATAGGTTGTAGAAAAAGTTCTATCGAATTTTCAAAATGTATAGAAAAAACTATTTATACCCCAATTAAGCTTAAATAAAAGTCAAACTTTAGTCGAATTAGTCTCCTTCCACATTTCTTTTCTTTTCTTCCATATTGTTTGCTGGTCTCCTGGAGGGTCTGCCAAATCGTCATCGGATCATAATCAAACGTGTTAGCGTTAAGCAACTCATCTATGGACTCTTGGCTTGTTGGTCAATCGGTCTTCTTCCTCTCGGATTGTCTGGAACCATTGCTGAGCTGTGCGAACATCGCGAATTTTGTCACCATACCCTTTTGGCAAATTTGTCGATGAGCCTCAGAAACGTTGATACACAGTTTGAAGTGGAAGGGGAGCAGCAAGCGAATTTCCCTTTTGGACAGTTCCATTCTGAAGGTTATGAATACAAATAATGTATCGCTCGACTCGCAGGAGAACAAGCTTGCTGATGAGCTTAAATGAACACGAAACATGTGTAAAAATTATTTTCTCAAGAATAACGACACAACTTTAATACAACCTGTTAAAATTCTGCTTGACTGTAATCCGCTGTTCACGATCATGAGTGAATTGACAAGCTACTGGCTCTGTTATCTGGATAAATAAGTTGAAGAATTTGTAAAAATATGGAAGGAACAGCGATTTATATGGTATGGTGAAAAAGGAAGAGTAGACCTGGGTTCGATCTCGAACACGCCCTCTCCCTTCAGGGGTCAAAAATTCATAGCAGACTTTTATTAAGAAAAGGCTCTGACCAGTTCAAAGAGTTTGGTGAGTTTCTGTGTTAATTAGGGTAGCTCTGTAAGAGAAATATAGGGGAATTCTGAGTACAAACAAACCCGACGACCAGCAATGTATTATTGTAATAACGGCTTTCGACATAAGCTTTATAGGGCTAGAGGAATAGCATATTTATATTCACAGTAACGAATGAAACGAACAGACAACACAGAAAAAAAATGCATCAAACGGGACATCAGAGGCTCTAATACGAAAATATCGTCAAGGAAACACTCCAGCTTCATAATCTAAAATTTTGCCCACAAAGCCGTTTTTTGCTACGGTAGCTTCTCGCGACACCCTACGAAGTCGGCGTGGTGCATACTAGTTGATAGCAAACTCGCACCGTCTCCTGAACATGACCGTACACCATTTATTTAGCTGCAAATTTTTTCAAAATTTACATCTTAAATATATAGGTAGTAGGTACAGTTCCGAAATAACAGAGATTGCGTACAGGCCTTCGTGTGAAATCAGAAGAGTATGTTCACCTAACTCCAATTGCGTTCCAGTACAAGCGCATGACTAGCTTTAGTTCATATCCGAATATCGATCCAAGATGTTTATATAAACTAGGACTATTAAGTATTAGAAATAATTCTTGAGGGAATATAGACGACTCTTAGTACTGCATTCAGCGATGAACCAGGTTCTTCTGATAGAAGGTCGTCCTTGAACTGGATTCAGTTTTTGCAAGCAATTAGTTTATTGATGCAAACACTCAGCTGTGATCCTTTAAATCATCTTGTCTCTTCACTAAGCATCATCAAAGCCTCTTCGTTCGTCTCTTTCCAGTCTCAGTGTTACTCTTTCAATCTCTTTCATTGCTTAGAGAATACAGACATCTTCCCTTTTGGTATTAGGTGCTGTTTTATTGATTGTGTGCGAAATATTGCCACGGAGAAATATCTTAAAATCTTTCCTGAGGCAGACTTAATTTCAGCAAGGTTTTGGATGCGTATGTCAAGCTGGATTTCATGCTGATTGAAAATATATTGAAAGGCCTGAGTGTTACGGGTCGCTGGTAGACATCCGAGATCAGCACATCTAAATATAATGTGATAGACCGTCTAGAAAAGCCTTTCAGACGGCTTATATTCTGAATAATTATTTAGTTTCAGAGTTATTGGTTACAGCAGAGGCTAGAGCGCTGCGCAGTGCACGAAGGTGTTAGTTCGTTCGACCCAGTGCTCCAAGATGATCAGATTTTGGATCTTCCTAGAATCGTAAAATGGTACCATACCTCTCTGGAAAGATGAAAACACTGATTTGACCATTTCATGGCCTTCAAGAGTCACTATGTAGGCCGATTATGCCTTCAGTTACTGTGGTGTATGTGGTGAAATGAATCGAGCCAGATACACAGTATATTTCTATAGAGTGGTCAACGGCAAACATTTTGCTCTTTCTTTTTGGTTCACGGAGGAGTCGTGAGCCGTGAAGAGTGGTTGTGATGCTCGTCACCGCGCATGCGGGCGAAGCGTCGCCCCAACTTTCTGCGGCAATCAACAACGAACGCCCTGTGGAACTCCACAGCCAGGATATTCTCGAGATTGCAGGAAGACGGTTTCTCCTGTATTCTACGACGTTTAAGATGAAGACAAAAAAACGAATCAAATGCTAAGATCACAGGGATCCACACAGTAAGAAAAAAAAAGTGTGAGGGTAAATTAATAAAGTGTTTGAAAAGGGATATGGATAATTGGCATACTTTCGCTTAGTCTTCGCATATTATGTTTGGTTTTCCAACTCTCTAATCCTGCTTTAAATCCAGTCATAAAGCTCAGCAAGATATCCACTACAACGAAAGACTATCAGTGATAGGATAACCACAAGTGGCGAAATAATCTTTTTAGTGATCCGATGAAAAAATGCTGTTCATCTAATACTTCATTGCTGAATTCATTTTTAGGCTGATATGAACGGGAAATATGAAATGTGCCATTACGCACCTGGTGCTTTGACATTTCACTATCAATAGTTAGCATCCTTTTCTAAGTTCTGGTTCTGCTTTGTAGTTTGTGATGAGGTAAATCTACTTCGCCGTCAATCACGTTTTTCGAGAGCGCCCCGTGCGATTAGACAGTTTTCTACGACTACTGATTGGAAAACTTACTGTCAGGTAATCTTTTCAGATGGCGCGCAGTGTAACATGCTCGTCACTGACGCGATTATAAGTTGGAGCTTGGTTGAGCTGAAAGGCATGTGCTACTAATGAGACCTGACATGAAAACCGAAACGAACGTCTAGCACTCAAAGTGTACTGGACCACTGTATGCTATGAGATTATGTTGAAATTTAAACAAGGTCTCAAAAAACAGTCAAATAGAAAGGTCAACTTAATTTTTACCTATTACTTAAATGACCCAGTTCTATTTACGAATCGCATGACCCTAACATGATTTTCTTAGGGTACTTATTTTTTCGCATCGGAAATTAACCGTTCGGAACATTAGAAGACCGCGCCCTGGTGCTAGCAAGTTTCAGCCCTAGCCCTGATTCATAGAGATTAAAATAAACCTTGCCGCTCCGAAATTCATACTCCTACTACAACAAAAGTGTTGTAAGCTCATTTTCTTTGATGATTACACTGATACCATAAAGTTGATATGAATACTTCTTTCAGCTAACGTTTCAACATCTTCGTCTCTTTCACAGACGATGATTCGAGTCTGTTGCCCACGCTCGTTTCTCCTCGTTGTGGGCAATAGCTTTTATTGTCATTGGAGTCGAGTATTCTTCGCTGGATCATCGTCCGAACAAACTAACTTCATACTGCTTTCCTTCTTATAGACTTTTCGCTTGCTGAAGTGATAACGACTGCTGCAGACAGACTGACCGGAAAACAAACTACTATCATTCACTATCATATTTGCCCCATGACCACAACGTAGATAAGGGCATCGTCGAGTGAAGTCATTTCATGCCGACGGTGTTTCATCGAAAAAGATTCCACTCAAATGACAACGAAGGCAAAGATCTGCAGCAAATATGAGCGGGTGTGGACAATTGACTCGATTCATCAGCTGTGAGAAAGACGAAGACGTCGAAACATAGCCGAGTCAAGCCGAACGATTATTCTTAGCAACCTAGTGTTACTAGCTTATTTATCAAACAGAATATTTTCAATTGGTAATACAAAAATTAAGCGGTACTGGCTTTCAAAAAAGAGTTTCAGGCATAGAGTTGTTTTTTGATAGCACTCCAAATGAAAATATCGGTGATGAAGAAGTTTATAACGCTACGGCCCTTTCGGCGTTTGTGATCTCGTTCAAGGGCAATAGACTACGTTTTCTTCAATCATTTCACACTTTCTTCATTTTTTGAACAGTAAAATGTTGATTCATAATGATGCTTGCATTCCGATGCGAGAGATGTTTTTAATTAATTTGCTTCAAAGCAGAGAGTGTAACACAGTGTTTAAAAGTGTACAGTATACACTCATCTAGGTGGTTTGATCATGTGAAAGGGCTTTCAACATACAACGCATAGTGATGCAGTCGCAGAAAAGAACAGCATTGAATCTAGAGCGTTTCACTCTTCGTCATTTTCCTAGCTGTTCAGAACAGTTTGACTATTGCGTACCAATACGTAGACTATCGATAGTCGAGCGCACCTCTAATTTTTTCTTCCCCTCCATAAAAAGCGTCAGAGGGCTTCGTAAAGCGACGACGCGAAATCAAGTCACTAACCTTGAGCTTTGAACCTGGGCCTAATTGTGTTGGACGTCAAACAACGCGCAGTTATATTTTGAATGTAGACGAAACTATTTATTTCATCGGTTCATAATATAAAAAAAAGGAAAAACCTGCAACTATTCACTTGTCCTCCTTCAAGAAAAATCATGTGAGTTGAGCAGATTACGCATTTGACTGACATGTTGCTGATTAAGCAGATTTCTCCCTGCAATCTCAGTTAGACCTATGACAACGCTCTTAAGGGTCTTGCTCACTAGTAATCGCTCACCACTGGAGATCAAAGCGCGAACTGATACCTCTAGTTTAACTCTCCTACAGAGCGATCGCAATCTTTGGCATTGCTTCACTAATTGGGCTAACGGGACTTTCAGGTGGAATGGTCAATGTCTTTACCACCTTAGCTGTTCATGCTGTTGAATGATTCTCGCCGTTTCGATGCCATCGTTTTCTTTATAACTGAATAATCTAAGTCGATGGTATACCGTGGTTCGCGCTCCTGGTGTGGATCATTGTAGTAGTATAGTCGAATCTTTTTGAGTAGAGTTTAGCTCGAACGGTACCTCAAATGAGGTGCTTCCTTCTATACAGAAAGCTTACTCAGTGCTAGTAATAATTATAGCACTATACTATCAGTTTTGTACAGTCCCATTATCAATATTTTTCCTCTGTTTTATGTGAAACACATAATGATTGACACATTCATTGAGAAAAATCTTAGAAATAAAAAATACCCATATAGACTAAGCAGATACAGATTTTCGACGCTTCACATATAACATAACCAAACATAGCACAGATTTTCACAAAAGCATCCTATTACAAATAGGTCACAGGTTTTGTGCACAGATCGGGCCACTCATCACTTCATAAATCCGCTCCTAGTCCAGAATAATTCTTAATAAAACATCTATCGACCTTAAATTTGTAATTGTTTCATCAGAAAACATAGGAAAACAGCTGAAAGTTTCTACGTATAATCCAAAACTGATTCCAAATCTATGTCAGTGTGACGCTGCGTAACTCAGTATTTTGAAAAATTGTCATTTCAGGCGCATTTTGAAAAATGCTCACAAATTATGTGAAAAGAAAAATACAGCGCGTATCAACAATCATAGTTAATAACAGCAAGAGAAAAAACGTGCGAGAATCACAAAAATTACAAGTGCATAGAATCACGACAGAAAATATCTAACTAGTTAATAGGCCGATAAATTGCGAGAAATGATAGAATCAACAGAATGTTCAGCATCATAATTTAGTGTGGTTATCTTATATATCAAAGATCAAAGGCGAACAACTTTAGATTTTCATACGATGTATAAATATCACATGTATTTAAGGCACATTTCAGACTGTAATCATTAGGATATAACCGACAAGCGGCAGATATGGTTTTAATAATGGTCCAATATATGGTGTCCAAAGCATATACTCGACAATTAACCAGTACGCTTTGAACTGTAAACGTCCCCATGATGGGAGGTTCCGTCGGACTTCAACTTGACCAGATTCCATGCGTGCACGTGCCTGTTCTACCTAAATAGTTCAAGTAGAAAGAAAATGCTAAAACAAAATGCACTTGACAGAGTGCAGTTGAAAAACATTCAAAAAATTGATTCCATGATTTTTACACAAAATTGAATCGTATCCCGGAATATGAATTATCCCGGTGATACTCAACTAGTCGATATGAAAAAGTATAAGCCAACCTTCTCATGATCACAGGTACCATTACTGTCCACAAAATGAAATCCAAACTTCCCGAGTTCCATAAGTTTTGATCCTCCGTCTGGAAAAAATAGCATGTTGAAACATCATAACACTGCGAAAAAGCATTCAAAAAAAAAAAACAGAAAGAAATCGTAAAAATTATAAATACACAAGGGCTATCAGCTTGACTGGCTTGATGACGATATGTGCCAACCCGACTAGATCTGTTGAATGTTGGTGGCTGATAGCTGTGATAAAGACGTATTGAAGATGGTGAGTGGTCGGTAAACGGTGGCCTCGGTGGTGTGGTGTAGAAAGCGCCCGATTTGGGTGGAACGTGTGTTCTACTCCCGTCTGAGGTCCACTTACTGCATACACTCAAATTTCTTAGGTTTATTTGCGAAATAAGACGCACAATTTTTCTTTTTTATTATGTTATTTTTGTAGCAGTCTAGTGATTTTAAATCTATGTGTCTGAGAATGTTGAGTAATGTGTAGGACTTAGAAACTTGGGTGACAGTTGAACCCATGTCTCACCCTTTCCAGGAGAGTGTGCTAACCGCTGCACTACCGGGTTCCCTGTTGTGCTATCATTTATTTAGTTTTGTATATCACTAAGTATTCTTTAATTTTAAAAATGCATCTAAATTTACGCAAAAGTCATTGAAGTTGTACATTCTGGCACTTTCAGGTTAAATGAATTAGGTTAAAATTGCTGAAGTTCTTCAGTTACTGAGTTCATGATATGTGAAGAGCTATATTAGACAGAGACAGAAAAAAAATACACGCCAGGAATAGAAAAAAACGAAGATCAAAAAACGAAAGATAATGAACGAAACAAAATCAAAAGTGAATCGAGTGATGAGCAAAGATACGATCTCAGACTGGAGTCGAAACCGTCGGAGTCGGGGACGCCCCCGGTATGGATGGAACGCTGGTTCGACTCCCATCTGAGGTGGCACTCTGCCCTCAACTCAATTCTCTTAGGTAGATATGAGACATCATAACACCGCGAAAAACGCGATAAAACACTAGAATTTTTGAGTAAAAGCAGAAGTATTGATGAAAGCAATCACCTGTCTCACAATCCAATTGTAATATATACGGAGGATTCTTCTGCGAAGTGTACATCCACTCCCACGAATGAGCCAACCTAAGGTCTTTTTACTTAGAAATATTTCGGAAAACACATACGGTAAGACGAAATTTCAAAGAATTTATGATGTTTAAGAAAACAACGCAAAGTGGAGCATTAAGATTAATCATACTGTCAAAAAAACCGATAATTAGGCTACACTCAGTCTCATTTATCAAAGTCGAAGGCATGAAAAACTTCACATGTCTTTATGGTACAAGTTACGAATTCGACCCTTCCAGTAACTGAACAATTTCTCAACAAGTGGTTATTGAGAGATGCAAAGCGGAAATGGGTAGGCAAGGATTCCATCAATAATGAGGAGAGGTAGAGCTTTGCAGCTCGTTTGTTCGAACTCGACGACGTAACTTTTAACTTGGACGTCGTCATGAAACAGAATTGAGCACTGTATACGGCCATAAATATCAGACATCGATGAACTTGGTTGATTTCTTGATCCGGTTTAATGGTGTTTCCAGAGATTTTTGAGTTGTTTTAATCCGCACAATTCATCTTTCACACCTTCTGTGTAAATCCCAGTAATTCTTGCATTCAGTTCGTTTATTCGCAACTGTCATACCAGAGACCTCTGTAATCGCGTGAGGGTTTGGCTGCCACAGAGAATTTTCCTGTTGTCATGATGTCGTGATTGTCAGTCAAATTAATTTTCCTTGGAGTAAGCAAAGTCGAGTTAGAGTGTTTTCACCCAAATTGCAGGGAGTCAACTGGACAGACCTGGTACTGATTTACCTACTTCAAAGAGTTGAGAGGTTTGATGAGCTTGGGGCGGGATCGATTGCACCGTATCGTGATGATCAACATCGCCATCGTTACACTACTTACCTCCTCGATCGCGAATATATTAAGTATTCCCATAAGTTTTGGCACTAGAGCAATAAACACCTAATTCATCAACTAGAAGTAATCAAAACTGCTAAACAACACTCTTCAAAGTATTCGCCATCAACCTGAACACATTTCTGTCACATCCCAGGAACAATTTGATACCGCGCTTGGACTCGTCATCCTTGAATTTAGAGAAAGTTCTCTATTCTCGACGCAAATAATTGATATCCCATGTCTCAGAACTTCTTCCTGCTCAGGAAGTGCTCCAGTGACCAAAAGAGGCGATAGTCAGACGATGAAAAGTCAGGACTGCACGACGCATGATCTAACACCGCCACTCGCAGCCCACTTGAATCAACTTCATCTTTGTCAATTTGGCAACATGCAGCCTTGAGTTGTACTAGAACAGGATGAGATTACGACGAGGCTGACGTTACAGGGCTCGATTGCAGCGGTCCAGATGCCGCAGTAACTATTGGCTTGCTCGTCTCTCCGGCTGGCAAAATCGTCGGCGAACTCCTCAATCGTCAAAGTCGGATCCTCTTCAATCATTCATTCACTTCTATGGCGGCCTCTTGATCACCTTCGCGTGGAAGTCCGAAGTGAGGCTGATCCTTCAAGTTGGTGCTGCCGGCGCGAAACTCAGCAAGGAATCAAGACTTTGCTCGCCTGAACACAAACTCTTAGGTCTTTCCACGGTTGCTGTTCTCTTCTCGATGGCGGTCTGTGCATCACGTCCCAGTTAACACTCATAAAGGAGCAAATTGCCATAAAGAGTGTAGGTCTCGGCTTTGAAAAAGGCAGCGCCGCTGAAACGTCAGCCAGCTATCCGTACAGCGATTCACAATCAACAATAACCAATGTCAAACCAATGTCATCTACCAACCTCGTGCCAGCTAAACAGCTAAGTTTTCATACTCAAATTATTAACTGACTTCGATGCCAAGGTAGACAAAAGTTGATTTCTCGAACTTTCTACAGAGAACGTTCGTTTAACCTTCCAATGCGAACTCCACTTCGAGGAGTTATCAGAGGCTTTATTCCATTGCGCCACCGACTTTCTATTTCGTCTTGTGGTTTCACTAGAGATATAGTAGCCGATTTCACGTGATACGAGAGAAAACACTATAATCACTTCCTGGTGAATACTTGAATTCCGAGAGTTTCAAAACCTTATTTGGTCCAGCCATTGCATTGAACGTCTGCGGTTGTCATACTTGATCCACTTTTCATTGCATATCACCTTACAATTGTAAAGTGGGTCATAAGGCGTTGTAAGAATTTTTCTGGGCTTAGGAATGCATTCAAGGCTGTAGATTGAATTTGAATTCATTGAATGAAAAATTACTGGTCAAGTAGATTTCCTAAATCTTAGGGTAGTGGCACCAGGGTGTTCCACGTCCACAGTACAAGCATTTGTCAGCCTTTGCAGATCGGATAGAACTTTCTGTAGACAAATCTCCTTGCAGATTGGCAACTGGAAGGGATGGAAAGTTTCGTTAAACTTCAGTAGGATGAAACCAGTGGCCTTGAGCATATTACTGAATAGCATATATATATTCAATGCGTCTCACATCCTATTTGCGAAATTTATAGTTAAGAAAATCAATCACAAACGTGCACCAACTAAATACACTTCAGAGGTGTATAGCGCGCCAGAAAATGCAATGAGCGACTTACTCATACGGGAAGTAGGCGCATCGTGGTCGGCCCCACGTTTGACACTGATGGATCATTATTCCCATATCCGGTACGTACCAATGAGCTAATTTATCCGACAGTCCTTCGAAGAACTTAATGGTGTCGTTATTGGCGCGTATGAAGAAATTCGCTCCTAAATAGCTTTTGATTTTGGAAGAAATCTCACAGACATTTTTCACAGGAAGGAAAAAGCTGAAGACCCTAACACAGACGCAAAGTCTCTATGGATATAACTCTTCGTCAGCTCAGAAATTTCTATTTCAAAGCCTTCGTCGCTTACTGATATTCCTTGTGTTGAACCTACTCAGTAGATGCCTACTTTCATAACACGTAATCAAGATACCGATTTCAGGCAAAACAGAGTATCAATCCACATGCATCATGTGAAAATCAGGTCAAGTTAGGGCACAAAATGACAGATAACTGCTGTCATTAGGCAACTGCTTCAGTTATAAATTGAATAGGTCAACAGTAGAAGAAAAAGAAATAGAGACACCGAGTAATGCCACCAAATAAAAACTGCTAAAATAGGTCATTGTAAAAAAACCTAAATAGAGGCATGAACTTTGAAATCAAACCGAACACGAGCTTATTAAAGATAATTATAATTTGATCCCCATGATTGACTATATTAATCTCGGCATTCTTCAATAAGTGGTTTTTAAGTGATGACGTTTTAACGGTTTCGCTTTCTTCAAAACCGAGAACGATCAGGTTGTCGAGAAGTCAGTCAGCCAAACACTTTCACTACTTTAGTAAAAAAGTTACCAAGCCTAGACTTCAGTTGCATCAAGCACAGAAATCAACCTCCAACATATCGCCGCTTTTTATGAGTTTTCCACTAAGTAATAAAATCAGAAGAGCAAGAAAAGGTTGTTCCTATCGAGTTGACTGGATTGCGAACAACGTGACCTTCACAAACTCTGAAGAAGGTGAATTTGTCGAAACGTCAGCGATTTGAATAAATTCAACTTCAAAAACTACGTGTTTGGCTCGAAAGAAAAATAAGACTAAATTATTCATCCGCCAGTCAACAAGAACAATACTTTTTGTAAGCCGAAGATTCAAATTGGATAGATTTCGAATGATTTCATGGAACAAAGAAGTGCAAGCGAATCAAGTTGCAAATACAATAAGTATTAGTTTAATAGAAAACGGCCTGAGAAATTTCAATGACAGGACCTAATTTGATGAAGAGAATCACAAAGTACTTTACAAATAAAACACCGGTCATGAGATAACCTCTCAGTTTTGAATCATAAAAAGTACAGAACTTTTGATACTATTTGCAACTCTACAACATGTATATGAGTTCCCACCTCACGAGTACCGTACTGGATTACAGAGAGGAAATTTCTTAGGTTTTTAACGCTCACCATTGATCCAAGTGGTCCTCATGCTTTTATCACCGGAACCAAGCTGGTCGAATATCGCGTCGTAAGACAAGTCATCTTCAATACCAACATCAAACAGATTTTTACGCCAAAACGTATCCTGCTGCATCATCCAGAAAGACTTGCCTCTGAAGCATCGACTGGAGTGAATACAAAACAAAAACGGGAGTACAGATAAATTTTAAGAGATGAATAAAAATTTCAACTATGCAAACGAATTCAAAAGCAAGTTTGATTCCTTTGAGCTCCTAAAGGAGTATCTAGGCAAATCTTTTGCAAACACAAACTGCATGAATAACTAACTACCAAAAAATTGTCACATGATCAAAAAAATGAGAAAAGACCTGGAATAAGTATTTAAGATTTCAAACAGTCCTAACAAGTGAAAGTGAGAAATGGTGTTGAATGAAATGAGAAATGGTGTTGAATGCAAAAAAATCTCTGCGGCAACTTAACATCCAAACCTAATTGAACTAAGTTATGTCGAAGAAATCACTAAATGGATCTATAACTTTTGAACTTGAGAATGTAAAAAAAAGATATTCAAACCATGAAACGTTTACTTCTTCAACAAGCTGAGAGCGAGATTGGCTCGAAGTAAATAAATTGTTTGGTAAGGTCCTTCGGCAAAACTGAACGGCTTCTGAAAAGATACAATACGAAAAAGAATCTGTGATAGGATATGAGCTGAAAATTTTCAAGACCACGGGAAGAAAGTCATAGTTACGAGATGACTCCTGAGTGCATGTGGCGCTATGATAAGAGGTGCTCTGCTAGACACAAGTGAGAAATGGTTCGATCGCGCGTCCAAGGCTCATCAAGCCTTCCATCTCTCGGAATTCGGTGAATTTGTGCAAGATTTGTCCAGGAGAATAGAAGCACTGACTTGGTATATCGGTCGCAAGTAAAAATAGTAAAGGTCAGATATGCATTCAGTTGTTTCAAACGATGCTTGATGAAATCGAATGTATGAGGTATCCCTCAGGATTTGACCAATGCCGAGAGCTTCATCCTTTGTTCAAGGAGGTGATTAGATCAGATAATGAGTCTATGTGCATAGCAGTGGCGAAGGCGATCACATTCATGAACCTCCTAACATCTTCGAGATATGTATCTCAAATGTCAAACAAATGCTATGTTTCAGATATTACTTTCCTACATATTCCAGTCTTAAATGTGCTTTTTCTTTTCAGAAATTCAGTGGAAAGAAGAAAAAAAAAACGTGTATTATGTTTGCAACAACAAATGAAAGATAAGGCGTTCGATATAGCTCGGCTTCTTGAGAATTTGTTGTTGGTTCGATTGTAGGATCATCATATGAATTTCTATCGATGTAACAAGTGAATGTTTTTGTACCTTTCCATACGATTCTACTCCTAATTTACTAGTTTGTGGATGGGGTTGAAGCTTGAAGTTCAGATGTGAGATCGAGAAAGCAAGTCGAACTAACGCTTCATATTCGTGAGGTTTGAGAAGATAAATGTGTTATAACGTTGCCGTGTCGATTTGAAGTGGTGAGCTTGCCTTGGGAACTTCTGATGGTAATTTCCCAACTCCGGAAGTATAAAAGGCTTGGTTAACAAGGCGCAGGGTGAAACAAGGGCCTGGTTAGAGATTAGGCCATTCGTGTGGTCAACGGGACTATTACTACTGCGGTCCCCACTTCCAACTATAACTCTTCTTAAATATACAGACTTCGTATTATTATTGTCGAAACGCCATGGTGGTATTTTATTATTCAACTCCCAACATGGACATCACAAAAGAGTACGATCACTGTACTACACCAAAGGCCGTTTATGGGTGTGAAATTCGCATGGATAATCGGTCTACTGGCACATCGGCCACTGCACGGTCAATGCGTTTCTATGCCTTTGAACTATTTGCGGAAATGTGAATGCAGGTGAATCATGAAAGATATAGATGATAGTAGGAAAACATATCAGACGAGTAGCATAGCGTGGAAAGGAGAAAAAGCTTTTAAATTAGACTATTTGTAGTTGTGAATGCTAATAGGAAATTAGGGTCAGTCCTGGATAACACTAATGGCGGTGTGTAATTGAACGAGAGGGGATGAAATCGTACTTAACGAAATTCGCCTGGATTCAGTAATTGTCTCCATCAACAGACGGAGACTATTGAGGAAAATAACGACACAGTCTTTAATAGTCCTATCATGAATTTCTAAGTTTGGAAAGGATAAAGGATGAAGGATAAAGCTGCCAGCGTCGATCAATCCTTGAGGGGTGCGTCATACATTCGTCCTTAATTTTTGACTCCATTTGAGGTGATTGAATGCATATCTGGGCCTTTACAGTGACTCGCGGTGACCTACCGCTGTACTGAGTCAGTTGGTACCAATATACCGATTCCGAAGGGCTGGATGGCTTGTTGAGCCATGAGCACGAGATCGAATCATTGACTTCGAATGCGACGCAGAACACCTATAACCACTGAGCCACATGCGCTCTTTTAAGCTTGGAAGTCACTGCAAAAATTGATCGCCTACTATAGATTTTCAAATTACAATATTTGATAGTGGAATTAAAACAATTCACTCACATAAAGACTTGGAACTGGCCAATGGAATTGCCGAATATTCGGCCACGTCTTTCTCAGCTCATCACGGGCCACCGTATCCAAAGTGACAAAAATCAATCGTTCATGTACTCCTTGTAAACTTGCAGTGTTACACAGAAAATTGTACGTCATATTAAGTGCATACTGATTGAGCATTAGAAATGCTGGTGGTTTGACAAACTTGTCATCAAGTACTCGGATAAGTTCTCCAAATTCACGCGAATTCTCGATGATTTCGTGAGCCACTGTATGACCATGTCGTTTCACATAACGTACTGCTGTGATTGCGTTCTGTGTTTTACGTAATACGAGAAGTCCGAACACAAACCAAAACGCATAGAACAGAATCAACGGTAGTCGCCATAAGATTCTCTCTACTCGACTCGTGTTACGTTTACACTTCTCTGATGGTACAATGGCGGTATCATCAGCACGTGACGAAGACAACGCTTCGTCGATGTCGTCAGTAGCGCTATGAACATGACGACTCCGTACTTCGGTGCTCATTGGCGTAGTGAGGCCGTGGATTATATCGATGTAACGTCGAGTATCGATGCGTTGCGATCGTAGTTGGTATGATGATATACAACGATCTGAAAGCAACATTATATTACGGTGATCAGCAGTAGAATCAGAGACATTCCGTTTCTGCGTACAAAACTATGTAAAGAACGGAATTACTAATGCGAGAATAAAACTGCGGCTTTCAGTTTCCATATCTAGAACCTATTCCAAGAAAAGAAAAAGAAAGAAAAACTCAAAGACCAAGTCATATGATAAATAGAAACTATGTGAAAATTATAGCTCTAATTAATTTCTGATAAAGGATGGCAACAATCAGTACTAGTAGCTAGATAAAGAATTTCGTGAGACAGACTATCGTTTCCTGCTGTGCGAAACACCACTTGATGAATTGTTTCGTTGTTCAAAATGTATGACGTCATCAAGAAAAGACAAAAAATATGCGCTTCGGGTGATTGGAAATCATACTGTATCATAGTGAAATATCTATTTAGTTGGTAGAGAGGCGGCCTAAGAAGAGATTTGATTTTATGATACTAGAGTAGAAGAACTGGGTAGCGAAAGAAGAATTTAGTAATAAGACTCATATCACGTAAGATATTAAAGTCAAAAAAAGTTCTCGCGAAGAGAGCAGAAGAATAAAACGCTGGCAATATAAAATTTACTACATGCCATTTTTTAGAAATGAAAACATGATAGTTATCACTTGAAACCTCAATTAGTACATTAACATCAATACTCAAATAGCTTCACTTTACGAAAAAAAATGGTATAGGTGGTGACGGTCGAAATATGGCGTTGTTTATTATTTCGTCAGATTAGACAATAATTTTAGGATTAGTCATTTATAGGTGAAACCTTGACCTGACCACTGACCACTGACTACCGCAATACCATACGCATCGCTAAGAACTTTGAGTACAAAGAGTAAATCAGGAACAGATCAAAAATTATTTCACAATACCATACGCATCGCTAAGAACTTCGAGTACAAAGAGTAAATCAGGAACAGATCAAAATTATTTCATATCATCAAGTTAAAAGAAGCATCGATGACATCACTTATCACTGGACATACACAAAAACAAGGGCTTGTTATATGGTCAAGAACTTTGCAAAGAGGGTAAAAATAATAGAGCGTTCGACCGCCACACCTGACTCCACCATAGCATCATAAAGATGTGTATTTGGCTTGAACAATGACGCACAAAGACCTACCACTGCCTTAAATCGGCGTTTTTATCCTTCCAAACAAATCTAAGAACAACCATGTATTCATCCTCTATAAAGGTTTTCGAAGATCTCATGCGTTGTTTAAGTTGGTGATTAAGGACTTCGTCTTTTTGTGAATGTCGTAAGATACCGGTCATGACGACTCAGTGTGTTATCAAAGTAACCGAATTAAGGCGTTCGGTTACTGATTGCAAGAGAGTGTTAGGAGAAGAATCGAAGTAGCGCCTCGCTTATCACCATGCTTCCCTGTGCCCGGCATTAATACCCACTGCGCTACCGTGCCCCATTTTTCAGTAAACGTTATAATGGAGTTTGAAAAATTATTATGATTTGAAAACAATCCTGGCAGTGATGATCGACGTCATTCTCGGAAATTAATTTCATGATGATCATCACATAAAAATTCAAATAATTGCGATGGCGAGATGAGAATGTGGAACGGCTACACTGAATGGAGATAATTACTCGCAATTTCGATACTAATGTACAAAAGTGAACCAGTTTGATTCAAGTTGTTGTAGGACACTAGAACAGCCACTTCATCACAACAAAGGATTAAAAGACGCACATTATGTCGTTTGGGATCATAAAGACTGAGAACAGAAAACACTAGCTAAGACAAGAGCAAATAAAAACACAGAAACATATAACAATATAATTGACAAACTAAGAAACAGGACTTCGTCTAGTATTATGGTTACCAAATCACTCTGACTAGAAATGAGAGAACGATTTCAAAACAACAGAGTTGTCGTCTTCTTTTTTTTCGTTCAATATCACCGTCTTCGGCTCACAGCAATAATTTGATCAAAGTATAAGACATCATTTGTATTCAGTAGGGTTCGCGTGAATTGCGTTTAGGGTGCGTAGACTTGAGATTCCAAGCAGAACGTGAGGGATCGTGGCCGAATGATTGCAATGCTTGTCGCAGAGCGGCGCGGAGATCATTCCCATTCCTCAACACTCTTCAACAGTCAAATATGAACACTTTATGGAATGTCACAGCTAGGCTATCCTTGCGATTCTAAAAGATGCGCTCAACCAGTATTCTGCGAAGATCAAGAAAAAGACGAAGAAAGAACCGAAAAGAAGTACTGGTATCCGCACAATGATGAAGAATCTCTGAGTCGGATCAAGTAGAAAGAAATATGAGTCTATTCAAGCATTCTTACAACACATCATTGACAGTGATCACGGGGCCGAAAAATGTCGACGATCCGCCCGAATACGATGGGCGGGCAGGCATGGTAGTATTATTTCCTAGGGAGCACTAAAGCGCTCTCACACCATTCAAGGTCAACCATTTCAACGTCTGCACCAACTGCAATACAACTAATCGTTGAGGAACAATATAAGTTCCATGGGAGTTCTTCGAATAAGAACACTTTTATGGCTACTTTGATTTCACGTGCTAATAACATTTGGTACGACATCAGAACGCTAAAATCCAGCTATGATTAGTACCAAGGAAACGTTGTCTACAATTTTTGAACAGACTGAGCAAATAAATCACATAAACCCGCCATATATGGCGTACGGTATAAACGCCAGTGAAGGAGGCCATTTATCGACTGGGCGTTGATGTCAAAATCGCAAATCGATAACGAGATCACCGTTTCCTGTGGCTACAGTAGTCCGTACCATTATTGAAACTTTCTCAAAAAGTATGCATTATTAAAACATTTCGACAATCCTTAGAATGCTTGTCTCTAACACGCTTCTTTCATAACAGAATGACAAATAGAAAGTAGGCATACAGTTCGAATGGAATGATTCCCTGAACCACTTTAGCGGTGGTAAAATTTCATAAATATCTTTAGTGATGTGGAGTCATGTGCAAAACTTTCGCGTTAAGGGGGACTCGAACCTGCACCCATCACTCTATCCAGGAGAGCGTGCTCTAACCCGTTGCACTACTGACGCCATTTTACACACCACTCTTTCTACACTATACAGTTTTTGTTATTGCCACCCTTCGTAGAGACAATAGCCAAAAGGATTCAGAATCTCATTTCAAATTGAATTATATGAAATAAGAAATAGCATACCTTTATGAAAATTACGTACCGTAGCATTGCAAAAGTCTTTCCGACTCAAAAAAGGCTTCTAGTTAATGTTTCATAGAAAAATGAATATACAAACGTTCCACTTGCAAACTAAAACACAGAATTCTCTCGTATTCTTTCACGCTTAATGAGGAACTGCTGCTGATATGGAAGTTCATTAATGTCGTATTACAATTTTTTGAATCTCTAGCCGAGTAAAGCTGAAATCTGAGTACAAAGTCAAAAGCTACAGATGCTGTGATTTATTCATATTCTGACCTAGACTGCAGTTTTTGAAATCAAATGAAACAAAATAAAGCAGAACGAAACTCTAGAAAGTGCACGGAAAACTGTACGCTTCCGTACATCCGCTTGGTAATTTTGTGGAGTTCAAATCAATCAGTTCAAAGGTATTTTACAGATTATTTTGAAGTATCTGCAAGTAAAAAAGTCCATCGAGTTCTTTGATAACTTTTAACAATAATAACTTTCGTCGAAACTTTTTACTGCTCGTTACATTAGAGAACAATCTACAGTATATAATTGCGTAGCAGAATATAAAAACACAGAGAGAACATTTAAACAGATACGGTAATCAGCAGCAAAAACACGATGCAACCAAAAATGATTTCCATGTAAATAGGTGACGATACAATAGGAATTTTTATAGACGTAAACGATAAACTGCCGAGAGGGGGGTGGAATCGATCAGTGGATGATCGGTTGTGGATAGATGACCTGATCGAATTCTATGAGAGATGCGCGCACTAATGTGTAAACGAGTCTAAGTTCTTTTCATCTTGGAACTGTTCGCTATCAATGAAAACTTGGAGATTCAATTGAATTATATACCGGACAGAAAGGTCAATTACTTTAATGCATTAATGATGAAGTCCCGTCTAGGAAAACTACACATTTTTCGACAACAAATTTTGCTGCGTTGGATCCCTTTCTTCGACATGTTTGCAGTCTATCAGCGAAACGCCTCAGGGAACATTTTAGCTCGGCTAACTCCACGATTATGGGAAGAATCGTCTCGATCAAGCATTCCACGCCATTCGTAACTTTAAACACTTTATTCTACGTCTTCATAGTGTCTCTATTCCCACGTTGCGCATCCCAGTACTTCTGGCATTCTGCCATTATTCGTCTTTTTCCTGAACGGCGTAGAACACTGGTTCAGCACCTCTTTTTGCATTCTAGAGGATAGCCTAGCGGTGACGCTCCATAGGGCTCTCCCTGCTGACTGCCGGAGAGTGTTGGGTGCGGGAATTCGGCTTCTCACGTGCCGCGACTAGCATCATAACCACTTGGCCACGGCGCCCCTATGACATTCATAAAGAAAAATTCTCAAACTATTGCCGAAGCTATGCGTGAAATACTCGAAGATCTTTGTGGAAGATAATTATGCGGAAAGGAATGGAATGTGAGAAGTGCAGGGATTCGCAAAGTCAATTGTGATAGCGGGTTGTAAAACAATTTTGGTGCCCGATTGTTCTCATGAAGTGTTTGTAATTTTGCGGTAATCTGGCTCATGCACATAATTCCATGAAGATCTGCAAAGTAATGTGCAAAAGGTGACAAATAGTCGCGACAGTGATAACTCCATAGGACTCTAGAAGTTGCAGCTTCAGTAGAAACTCAACTTTTTACAACAGTTTGTCTTTGTGCATGGAAGTTTCTTCCAGACTTTTTTCTCTTAATTGAAGGCTAATGGCATGTAGATGAAAAGGCTAGCTGTCACAGAAAAGGCTATCTTCTCACTCATTCACCACTTGTGCATTTGCAGTTATCCTCTTTACCATGAAGAATAAAATGAATAGAAATAAGGAAGATGATCTTGTAGATAAACAAGCTGTAAAAATACTAAGATTTCCTTCCATGAAGGATGCTTAACTTTGCATTTCCATATTTTAAGCTACCGGACTGGCTACACAAAATTCAGAAAAATCTTTTGCGAATCAAAATATACCTTTGGAAAGAAGTGAAGTCTTAGGAGTAGCCTCCTTGTTGTTAGTGTGTAAAAGAGCGGGTTATGAATGTACTTCTGTCCATAACCTTGCTTTAAATGTCTTTTTGTCAATCTTTCAAGAGTAAACATGTTTTCCTTCGATTAAAAAAAGCATGGAACAAACCGCATCACTACATTAGCACACATACTATAGCATACTAAAAACTGATTACAGTTGATTTAATAGCGGCAGTTCGAACTCGACCATAACAGTGTCATTTGCAAGGAAATTTTGGCGAGATATCCGCTTATGAAGGCAATTTGTAAAGAGATATCTCTTATCAGACCATTTGAGATCTCTTTTTTTCTCTCTTTCATTTTCTGCCTCCCATTCTGCCTCTTTCTCTCTTTCTCTCTCTCTCTCTCTCTCTCTCCCTTTTTCGCTTTTATTCCATTCTCTGAAGTGAAAGTCGCATAGAGTGAAGATTCTCGTCATCATAAGGAAATCACCACGAAATACGTGAAATTCTCTCAAAGGGTAAGCTATCAGGTTTGACGATCTTTTCTCTCAGATCACATAAACGGGTCTAGATAGATTCTCGTACTGAACTACTCGTGGTGAAAGTTAAAGGTCAGAGTCTGTTGACTAATTACATTCCACTGTCAGGCAAGTCGAACATACACCAACACATTTCATTGATATTTATTGCGCCTGTGTCCCATTCTAACAGAGCTGTACACAAACAGAGCGGACTACGATTTTTGGGCATTAACTCTTTCTAAAGTCTTTGGCCAGAAAGTTGCCATGCGAAGTTCGGAATCAATCTTGCTGGAACAAATAAATTCCTTTTCTGGGTGGAGACGTGAAACTTCTCAGCATGGTATAACACTGTTGGAAGAGGAGCTCTCGCTGCGAATCTCAATTTGACACCCAGCATCAACCTCCTCCCAAGTGAAAGACGACTTCCGATCAACTAACACGTTAACAATCGATGGGGAGTTAATCAAGTGGGTGGGAATAGACGTTGAGAAATGTAAACACTGGATCCCCTTTGAAATCGCTCCCACGAGTACAGGCTATGTTGAACAGTTACCGATTTTGCTGATGTGTTGCAATAATAGTAGAGCACATGTTGTGCAGTGGTTAGAGGTGCCTGCGTCGCACACGAAGTCATTGGTTCTATCGCGCGCTCATGGCTCACCAAGCTATCCATCCCTCTGAGGTCGGTAAATTGGTACCACACTGGTCTCAGACTTGTCTGGGAGGATAAGCAGCACTGACTTGGTTCAGCGGAAGCCAGCGCCGTCATTGTAAAGGCCACATATGCATTCAGTCACCTCAAACGAAATCAGAAATTGAAGACGGATGCATGGCGCATCTCCCAAAGATTGATTAACGCCGAGAGCTTTATCCTTTTATTGCAGTACTGTCATCTATCGAATAGGGCAAACGTGCACTAACATAGTTTCTATTCATCAGCACCACGTGAGAGACCTACCCCGTGGGTAGCGCCCGATGTAAGGACTTCAAAGAACGACAAAATTCATGCATTGTCTTTCATTTTTATTGTTTACCGTTCCAGTTGCAATGAAAACTTGATCAGTTCTTTCATGTGGAGTTATAAATATCCAGAAGTCCGTTGCGGCACTTTATGAAACTATTCTGAACCTGAAACCCATGCATTTCTTTTTTTCACTTAATTATAAGCATTCGTTCGATGAGAATATGTTTACATGAATCAAAGCACGCCAAGAAAAGTGAAACCGATTATTGCTACGGATACCAATGTTGCGCTAAAGCACTTAAAATGAGGTTGTACGCCCATACTTGCATGGATATCCGTAGTTGAGAACGAGAAAAATTAGAGGAAAAATCGAAATTCATAGTGGAAAAGGAGGACAAATTAGCTTCTGAACAAAAGAGCTGATAAGCAGAACACAACAAATAAAATAAACTTTTGAATAAAGTTCACAAATGATTTTACTGTACAACATGTCACAACTAGTGCGGTGTGCGGTGACGACAGAAACTCATTTTAACCGGTTTTATTGCGGCCTTATGACGCAAGAGCAACTTGATAAACTTATAATCAACGGTTTTCTGAACAACATTACTAGGACAACTTGCCGACTTCTCTACGCCATAATTGCTCATCGTGTTCTCAAGCAAAAAGCAATATGCTTTTTGCAACAAAAAATTCATTCAACCATCTCGTTTATATTATTCGAGCCTATTAAACTCACTTGACATCCAATAAAAACATCGGGCCAGCAGTAGGTTTTTCAAAACAGAGATAAACATGCAAGTTGTCCCCTTATTGACGAGTAGAGACAATGAGTGAATCTTCAGTAAAAGGGTGAATATGGTAAAGCCCTCAGCGTTGATCAATCTCTGAGGGATGCGCCATGCATTCGTCTTCAATTTTCAACTTCCTTTTGAGGTGATTGAATGCATACCTGGCCTTCACAACGACTCGCGGTAGCCTCCCGCCAAACCGACTCAATGCTGCCTATCCTCCCAGACAGGCTACCAATTTACCGATCCCGGAGTGATGATGGCTTGGTGAGCCATGAGCGGGTGATCAAACCATTGACCGCGTGTGCGACGCAGAGCACCTCTATCCACTGCGCCGCATGCCCTCTTTTAATCTTTGCTTGGGTGGAACTTATTGACAACCAAAGACTCTAGCGATCGAAGGTATGAATGCATTGAAGAATGATCAGCTTTTAGGTAAACGGGGTTACTCGAATAGTCAATGTGAGCGATGTAGGGGTTTTGAATAAACGCCACAAGCTTAGCCACAATGTCCTTAACGTTTTGATTGTGGGAATTAGCACAAACCCTTGCTGAGAAATCTTGATTTATTCATCTTATTCACCGAACTGCATCTTTGATTGTCATTTACTTAGATCTCTGCAGAATTGCTTGAATAGCATGAAATTAACTTCTTGCAAAACCTGCAAAAATCAAGTTCAATTTCGCCCCGTCTCCCTCATTTATCCCGGAAAGTCCATGATTAAGAGATCATCTAAATTGGGAAAATGGCAGATTTTGAGAGCATAGTGGCGAACGCTCCACTGATTGTTCTGCCAAATCTAAATGGAAGCCACACCATGTAGAATACAAGATTTCTGGAAGAACAAAAAGAGCTGAATTATCACTAACTGACAGTATGGGAATAAATTTCATCAAACATCAAAATGGTGAATTTCTCTATCGGATCATAAATGCAAGTTTCTGCAAACGCGATTCTCTGTCTTCTATTTTATTCATACAAAATATCCCCATATAATTTGAAAACCGATATTCTTATAATTTCCGCATTAGCAATCTCATACATAAATTGTGAATTTCAGCACTTTTCTTCCCTTCGATAAACGATTTCTAATCCGTCATGCACGAATGGGTTCCGATTGGCGGATCGGTTCGGCGGCACGTTTCTCCTTTATGAATTTTGTTATAAACTAGTCGACTCCGTGGACTTGTGGCATAACTCTACCGGTGGACTTTCGGAATCGTCAAAGAAAGAAGGTGGTTTTTGTGGAGTGGATTAAATTTTTTTAAGGCAGTCTGAGAGCATGTGGTTCTTCTGAATGGATGTGGAGCTAGCTTTGAACATGACCACGTATATATTGCACTACACCTCTATATCTTCGGCTGAGCACATCTGACACCGTGCTATAGTGCTTTATATTTTGGAATTCGCGCAGAAAACCTATGCTATTTATCCTTTCTAAAATACAAGCAACTCTAAACATAGTGGTACACAGTTCTGATTAACAGGATAAACTGGCATCAGGCATTTTAGAAAGGAAGGTCCAGCATTTTACCATCTAAAATCGAAATATGTGGATGAGATAGAGAGATGATGAGTGATGCAGAGTGTTAGACTCAAGATGAGAAGCAAAGGATTGGTGCGATGCTCTCCCAAGAATTCTTTTGCAATCAATCAAAAAGCGCCTCATAGAACATCTCAGCTCAGCTCTGCCTCTAAGATTGCAAGGAGAATCGTTTCAAACAGCATTCTACGACATTCGTAAAAATACGATAATCCTCAAGCAGCAGCCGAAGCAACACATAAACTATTTGAAGACCGTTATGAAGGATGAAAACTAGGAACAAATCGATTTCAAGAATTTTTGGAAACCGCATAGTACGTTGTGATAACGGGTCATCGCATCTACTGATCACAGAAATAGAACACTCTTGTGATTTTGGATGAAGATTGAACTGATGACCTTGTGCATGACAGGGTCGTTCTAAACCTCGTCACTAATTGATTCATCTATGGAAGTGATTGATCTATAACATAATTTTTTGGTGGAAAATGGAAAAGTGAGTAGTATTTGATTTCATTTCTTCGAAATAGCTTCAATTTCAGTGCTAAATGTATGCGAAAAGGAACAAGATAAACAGACAAAAGAAGACTCCGAACAGCGGATAGTATGGAGTCATATGCGACTGTGTCAACACCTTCAAATGCTCGTTGTTAAGTAAAACACTTCACCACCATAATTTCATCATTACACTAAGAGAACATGTAGGGAAACCGGATTTTACTGCGTGATTCTGTGACCGAATCACTTAACGTGACATCATTCAAATATCATAACACATCCGTGACGTTACCTAATTATAGAAAATAGGACATAGAAAAAACTAACCAGAGGCCGGATGCAATGAACTCAATTCGTGTAACTGTGTGTATGAAAAACTCCGACTTTGAGGCAGTGATTAGATTCCTACAACTGATTTTATTCGTCGAGAATAGCGAAAGTAGCCTTAAGATATTTCTGGGGTTCCATGGTAAGAAATTCATGGCGAGAGATAGAGGAAGCATTTCGAGTTTCTGTTTTTCAGTGAGAATTGAGTGCGTGAGCAAAAATAGAACCTCATACGGGAGTTGAACCCGCGTTTTATCCATACCGAGGACGAAATTTTCCATTTTTTGAATTCTACAACGTAAGATTAACAGCTTACCATGTAGCTACCAAACTGAGCGAACACTTCATTTGAAATTTTAAGACTAACATAGGACGACTTTATTGCGAAAATGCTGCGGTAGAGAGTTGAATTTTACACCGGATGTAGGAGCGTTTTACACCCAGCGATTTTCAGCGCTCCTCTAGACTGTTTCTCTGTCAAAGGCAAATTCAATGAATCCGATGGAATCTCTCCCAAAGGCGAATCTAATGAGCGTAAACGTTCACATCAAACCGCATTTCCTTTGAAAGCAGTTTTCACTGCAGCATGTGCGTTCATTCCCACCAGCCAAAAAATCGTGTGCGTGTGTGGTTTTATTTTTGCCTGACTTTTCCATGGCCAACTAGAACACGATGCCAGTCAGCGTTATAAATCATGCGGCTGTTGCACACCATATTCAGTTCGTTCTGGTACCAATACTCTGTAAGCACAGCAACTGCAACTGCCGGTCGCCATTCGGCCTCTCAATTATTAAGGATCTATCAAGGGTTCATGAAGCAGCCTATGGTAGCTGAGCGCGTGTAGGTACTCCGGGATTAGGGGATCGAGTCTTGCAACAATATAGTGATCCTTCACGTATAGATCTTTTTCGATATGGTGTTCGACTTCGAGGCGCCGCGGCCGAGTGGTTATGATGTTGGTTACGGCGCGTGGAGCAGAGCTCCCTCCCACCTCTCTCAGGCAGTCAACAACAGCGCCCTATGGAACGTCACAGCAAGATTTCCTCAAGATTCAGGATGACTCGCTAACCAGTATTTTAGGCACGTTTGAAAAACGAAGACGATAAACGAATTGAAGGCTGAAATTTTTGGGATACTCACAGTGACAAAAACACTGTGATGACGGATCAAATATAGCGCTAAAGTGCTAAGTTCCAGTTCAGTAATGAGCGACAGGAACGGAGAGACGATGGAGTTGTGTACAGTACTTTCTTTTTATACGTGATTGATATTTGTGACAAAGACTAGATGGCTGTGGTTTTCCAAATGGTCACGGTCGATGATGGTTTGAGTTCTGCACCTAGTTCTTTTTTATAGAGTTTTACAAAGCCATGCTCTTCTATACCATTGCGGGAAACGAAGAAATGTAATTTGGGCCCTTTCTGATCAGGAAGAAACAAAAAAAATCGATCTCAATCGCTGGAGAGGAAACTATTCATAGAAATGTTAGTGGTCATTCGGAAAGTGATACTAATGGCTACAGCTTCACGTCTCCGGTTTTTAGAATACCCCTTTACAACATTGACATTTGAAATAAACTCAAGTTTCATAGTACTATGCGTTCTTTCTCTTATCTCGATTATATTTTGCTGGATAAAAACTCCTTCCCCAGAGTGCTAGTACTCAAACTATAGCACAAATCTCAAAAACCGAATTGTGTTTGCTTCTAAAATAAAGCTCTTTTGATCTTCTGAACTCCTCTGGCCTTTAATTTGTGCTTTGAACGCGACCGAACAGAGCTCCTTCTTCAGACTTTTAGTAATTATCTGATAAAGTAATGTTTTCTGATTCTAGCGATGTGCTTATTTTTTGGAAATAGGGTTTAGCAGGGAGAATAAGACCGAGCTTTACATCTTTTGTAGTTGTTTACAGGCTATTTTACAAGGCAAAGGTCGTGTCAGGTGGCGCGATAGGTGCGGGGAGAGGAGGGCTGATCGACATTTTGTTACTCAATTGGGTATTTTTCCTCCGCTTCGAAAGAAACTGTAGATAAAACGAGTGACTAAGATGACGAAAATTTCTCTGAACATTGATATGCTTTTCGGCTTCCAGCTTATATGCATGATAAAATGAAGACAAAAGCGAGCTTAATTAATGATCTGAATTGTACACCGTTTTAGAAATTGTGTTTTGAAAAAAAGCGACATGGGGCTGTAGTCTGAGTCTCAGCTTTCGAATGGTCACTAATACTCCTATGAAAAGATCCTCTCCAGCGAATGAGATCGGTTTTTCATTTGTTCCCTCCTAATCAGAAAGAACCGTATTTTGCGCAAAAAAAAAAACAGAAGAATTGACTGATTTAGGCAAATAGGAACTTTTGAAGTACTGCACCATTAGTCTCTTTTCCAACTGAGTAATGGACAATTGACTAAGCACTGCAAAAGCTGTAAAGAAAAAGATTAACACACGTCCGGCGAGTTTTTCCATTTTATTGGAGTGCGATTCTATCTGCATCTTTGATGCATATTTTCCATAGATCCCAAAAAAATGTGGGGCACACTGGCTATATTGAGGTTATTGTTCCATTGTTGAGATCTCAAAAAGTAAAGAATCAAGAAGGGACTTATAGGCCAAGGAAAGGCAGCGTGACGGCGATGTCTAACGGATTATTCAATCGCGCATGGACACTGTAGCGCTCATCTTGCCCGGAACGGGTTAATACAATTGCATCTCAAAATTAACCTTTTTAGTGAAGTCCATATATTGTAAGGTTCAAAAGCGACGATATTGTCTTTTATTCAACTGTTTTTAAAACCTCGTTTTTGAACCTTTATATCTCTTTAAACGGCGCCATTTTCGGCTGGGGTGTGGCTTGGACGACCACGAAGAGAGGCTGCCAGTGCCTGCTCCAAGGCTATTGTGGTAGTTTTATAATAAAATTTACACTTTTTTCCGTCAACAAATGAAATTTCTGTGGCAATAATCGGCCAGATATGATAGAACAGACCTCAATAAGGTTATTTTTTATTAAAAATAACGTAATCGCTCCATTCATAATCCACACTTTCAAAGGAGAAAACGAAGCATTCATGGAAAGGCTATATTTAGAAGCTTTATCGAACATTTCTACGATAATTTATTTATGCTTACCGACAAATCATTTAAATTTATCTTTTATTTCTTCCAACTTTTCGTATACTTCGAATGCATGAAGTGCATAAAATTAATCATACTGGGTGAAATTTCGAAAACAATGAGTAGTTCGTTAAAAATAGTGCTGCTTGCTGCATGTAATCTCACTTCGTCGACAATACTTGATATATTTTGATTATTAGTGCAGTTCACATTCCTATTTCTCAGATCGATGCATAATTTCGTTCGAATTCTCTATTTCTAACTATGGTATGCTAAAGAGAGATGGAGGTATAGCGGTTATTTCCTGTTCTCTCCACCCTGTTTGAGCTCTTTGGCAGAAAATTATAAAGCGTTTAGTCATTCAGTAGCTCCAGTCAAGCAAATTCGAATGGTGTAATTTGTTCCTCAAATGGCCCTTTTTGTCCGCTGTAACAAAAATATTTTGCTCAACATCTAAGCATTTCTCGCCGAGTAAAACTTTTCTCGTACGGAATTAATAATTATTAGATAGGGAAAATCTTGGCCATTTTAAAGGTGTAGTTAATTTTGATAAAAGACCTTTTAGAGTGTTGTAACGGTCAAAAAAAAAAGATTAGATTTCGCAAAGTTAGATAATTTTCATTGTCCGCATCCTGTTTTGACCTCTCAGGAACAAACAGTCTCCTGCTTTCTGTACATTAACCATTCGATAGTTTAAATCTTGGAAATTTCGACGGTATACTTCATTCTTAGAACGGCTCCATTAATGCGCTCTAACAGTAAAAATCAATGTTTTCCTCACTTAAGTATTCCCACTGAAGTTAGTTATTCCGCTGAACTTCTAATAATTCTTAGATAACTCAAATCTCGACGATTTCCACAAAACTTTGTTTTGAAAAGCACTCTTAAGTGTACTGTAGAGGTCAAAAAAAGTTCACATTGCGCAGTTAATTGATGTGTTGCTAAAGGCGCGGTGACTTGAGACCAATTTCGCAAAATCCCATCCTTTTGAGTGCGAAATCCAATCTTCTTTTAGATACCACGGCTCATTAAGAAGCCCTCTCTAAAACTAAATTATGTCATTGATATTGCTGAGATTTGCACTATCGAAAGATTACTAATTATTTATAGAAAAAACTTTATCCGGAGAGAAATCCTCAAATGTGAAACAAAATTTTATTTCGAGTGTTAAGGCACAAAATACAAGCCATTTGAGAAACAAAATTCACCGTTCAAATTGATTTTGGCTGCCGAATGAATAACAATAATCTAGTGGAACCGGTCTTTAAAATAAAAAGCTAAGGGCTCACTTGCGTAGTCCTTATGATGCGATTGCACGTGACAGAAATTATTTTCAAAGGTAAGGATTCGCAAGATAGATTGGCGTTATTCTTTCCAGAAATTCGCTTATAAAAGTTCTTTTAAAGATGATTCAGGTTTCGTTGGCAAAAAAAAAGTTTATAAAAATTGAAACCTAACTATATAATCCCAGAATTCTGTTATGAATTAGAACAATTGGATTGAGATTGCGAAACGTATTCTTCTATTTATTATCGAACCCTACTGTGGATTTATTTGAAACAACAATCTTAGTATTAGAACCAGAACTTTTCATGCTATCGATTGACTACAAATGCATCAAGAAGATAGCAGAAATTGTACAATAACACTTGGTAATAAACTCCCTTTCAGCAAGGATGTGCTTTTTCCATTCAGAAGGCAAGATTTTGGGAAAAATCAGCGTTAATTTTGCTAAACTCATTCATGGAAGATCATTATCAGTGATATTCTTCTTTTGATGACAGCTTTATTAGCCCGAATTTGTACTGGAGCAGGCACCACTCTTCGTAGCCCGTCCGAACGGCGCGCCCAGCTGAGGGTTATGTTGACCCTCACTGTCCGCAAAGGGAATGCTCATGAAGGCTGATTTCCATTGTTCTCGAGGTTTGCTACGCCAGTGGTTCACTGCTTCGGCGATTTCGCTTACCTCGTCAGAGCCACCCTACATAGCAGTAAAGCAGAAGTGCAGTATATCAAATCTGACGACATGAAATGTATTTTGCGCCTTCTTACAATCGATGACACATGGCTGTCATTCTTGATATAAACACTATCGTTTATTCGACTCACAGGGTTAGCTGCGAATAAAATTCTAAACAAAAGCTTCACCTAGATGAGTAACCCAAATTTTTAGACAAACCCACTTTAAGTTGTAATCTTTTTTATAGAGTTCTAAACCCAGACGCGAAGTGACTGGATCTGCCAGACAAGTATCGCAGATGGCAAACCAGTTAGGCCTGTGAAAGCGACTCGATATGGAATTTTCCTCTAATGGAGTGGTACACAAACTATGCATTTAGGGTGAAGAAAAAGAGAAATAGAAAGCTTTTCAAATACCATAGAGTAGTGTTCTAAATTGTCTGTAGCATTGACGGTATTCTGATAATTATCGTTATACTCAAAAATACAAAGAACAACACGAAATAAATTGGAATCAAATCCAATATTTGTGCACGAACCGAAGAAATCTATTTCAAAATTGATTCCGTATACTAACACATATCAAAACCAGTTTAATTTAGTAATCGTCCAGACTATACAAGTATGAGTAATGAATGTTCATAGTTCATATTCGTTTAAACAAAACTGGTTTTACCCTAAAAGTATTCCTTCGTAGAGACCAAAAAAGTCACAGCCATAAAATTGCATTGCGTCTTCAACACAAAAATATCGCTAGTCAGTAGGAAGTTCTATTTTTCGCCTGTGAAAAAATGCAGGAACCCCCATTTGCTATAGGTGTAAATGCCAGGATTTGAGTTAAAATTGATAATTAGTTCAGTTTAACTCTAGGAAAGCATGAATAAGGGACAAAATTCAAATTTATCTTGTGGTGTCTTTGATGAAACTCTACTTTCCTTTATGATAATGAAGGACAACTATTGACTAATTATGCCGAGTTAAGCGAGGTTTAGTTTTTAGGTTGCCGTCAGCAATATTTTTGCATGACAAACCATGCTCTTATCGAGAATAGCTCATATGTGCCCTTGATACCCTCACAGCGGTAGAGTAAAGTCTTCTTCACAATACTGTCATGCTCACAACCACCTCAAAGCTGCCAGTTTCGAAAGATTTATTGTTTACTATCAAAAAAACAACAAGTTTGTGATAGCTGAACATTCTCTGTCGTCCCACGGGGGTGTCGCGCAAATTAGACGTAGTCACGAAAAGGTTAAACGTTAGTAAATAGGATATTTTCTGCAGTAACATTTCAGAACTTGTGAAACGATAAAGTGCGATGTAGTGGAATTGATCACCAATAGCAAAACAATCTCAAAAAACTGAAGTCGATTAACAATAGAGTGAGCTTCTCAAGTGCTATTGCACTCAACATTCGATGCAGTCTAATGAAGCCATTAAATAGCTGCAGTAACGGAACAGCTACAGAGATAAAAATATATTAGGACCTGCATAGCATGCATGGCTCAAAAATGATGATAGGGCATAGTGAAATTTCGCGCGTGGTCTAAATAACAGTGAAAACGAAAGGTATAATATACTTGACAAACCAGCCTAGCGCAATTCATTGTACAACACTGTCATTCGTAATATTTTCACTTAATGTGGAGTGTGTAAATAGTACGTCTACGCTTTCTCTATGCAAGAGGGTTGGGTTCTCCACGAGACGACTGGCTATGACGAAAGTCTCTGTGCTACTAACGAGGCTGCGAAACATGTTTATACACTCAAGACGTATGATATATGGATATGGTACGATATAAGAATTCATTATCATTGCAATAGCACATAGAAGGTATAATTAGTAGATGTAACAGCGCATGTAAAGCACATTGGCCTCACATAGTTATCCGTGTGCTAAATACATGGCAATTAACTAGACTTACGTATAAAGATCTGTTCAGACATGCGGATAATAGAAGGGTGATTGGAACGACCCCATCGAGGCGCGATCGCCGCGTAATCGAGGTCAGTTTGCTAAACTCAACCGCAATATCCCTACTAACGTGAAATTCGATCCCTCTCCATTTGTAAGCAATATTAATAGGGTCACTGGGTGAATTTAACACTAGAAATTGAATCCAATACAAAAAACTTTGCTTACGCGCGCTCTTAAGCTCATTCGGTTAGTAATAAAGCGTAGAAGATAAAGCCTTCGGGGTTGAGAACTATACACTATAGATGAGCTTTACACTAGATCTATTGGTGGAATCGTAGAAACGAGATTTAGTGGGGTACTATTATTGTCCATAGAATGATATGTCGAAGCCCGCCGATGTATTCTTTCAACGTCTTTATCTCATGTTGAAGTCTTGTACTAAATCGCAGAGACCACAGCGAGATGTGTATCCGTTCAACCTTGGCCGGGGGATCTAGCACGGACTTGGTGGGTATTGCAGAATATCTCCAGCCACTACTCTATACTCATCCTCCACTTATGAATATTTCAACAATCTTCAAGACGCACTCGATCGAGTGTATCAAACCTCGCCATGCGCATTCAATAAAGTATGTGAGAAGTTTAAAGAGCTATATAAACAACTGAAAGTAATAAAATGTTCAAAGCCTTTTCGAGGTGATACGTCAGTGGCTTAAGTACGTTTCGTCTATATCTACTGCTTCATCAGAGCCTCACGCACCGCATTGAACCCTACTAATAGCAGGGATGGCGAGATGTTTTGGTGACAACACGTGATTCCGTGTTATCACCATTTCTTTCAGTCGAGGGCTTTCAGCTGGTAGTGAAGATGTAGAAACCTTTCTGATCGACTGCTTTTAAACCTTTCTATAAATATTCATTATAGTCTGTGAGAATGTTCAAAGCCTCCTCGATGTGACATTAATGAAGCGGGCGATACCTCCGAATTTTACGTAAGTCACTGGCTTAACAATCTCGAAAATGTTATAAACACTTTTACAAAGTTTCAAAATACGACATCAGTGTTAAAATATGAGTATCACCCCTGAAGTATTGAACTAACCGTCTTTACTGCCGTACAAATCGAAGCAAATCTTTCATTCGTCTCGTTGTTCTGCGACCTTCTACCACGGAGATAGCCGTGCTTGTGTATTGGTTCAAATGGTGCTCAAAACTTTGCTATCTTCCTCCTCAAGAGTATACTAATTGCCTAACGTGGTGAGATTTTCTACCAGAGCTTCAAGGCGTTCATACATTGATCAGAGAAAAGAGAAGCTTGCCGCATATACAACTTGAACTCATTCCAGAAGACAGCGACTCATTCGATTAGTCAGCCGGCGTCTCGAAGACGGCATAGCAGCCGCTACCCATAATTTTCAGAAAGAAAATCCAAAAATGGCAGTCAAGCTTAGATAGCTAACTTTTCTCGATCCGCGACGAAAGCACACACCGGCATTGAATCCGAAGACAACGCCAGGTGCTACAAATAGAATCCGACGGGTTCTAGTCCCGCCTGATGCGGAAGTTTTGCGCATTACTTTACATCAATGGGTGCATTTGGTTTTCAGAAAGGACTTCTTAATCAGCCGTAACGACCAAGAGAAAATTGGATTTCTCAAATCTAGTACGAATTTCGTCACCAGCACTTTTTTCGATCCCTTGAGAAAAACGCGTCTTATAATTCTTTTCTAGATTTTACAGTGTTCTAGTAGTTCAAATCTCAAAAATTTAGATGATGCATATCGTTTCCAGAATGGTTTTATCATTTTGCTGTGACAACAGAAATGAAATTATATTCTTCGCTCAAACATTTTTCGTTTAGCATAGCTTTTCCTTTCGGCTTTTTGCAATCAGTCGATAGCTTAAATTTCGTCAATTCCAATAATGTATTTGATTTTCAAAAAAAACTTTTAGATGCGCTGTAGCAGCCAAAAGAATGTTGAGTTTCGCGTAGCCACAACATTGGCACCAAACCATCATGCTTTACGGGATTTGAATAGAGACATGGCCGCTAAGTCACTGCGCTTTTGCCAGTGCCAAATTTGTGAAACCTAATCTTCATTTGGCTGTTACAGCGCACTTGGAGAATAAAATAGATTATTGAAATAGACGAGAACTAAGCTATCGGATGACTACTAGAAGTCTATTGGAGTAGCTTTGGTTAGCGAGAAATGTTTGAATGAGAAACACAATTTTATTTCTGCTAATGCAACGCAATAACAAAACGATTTTGGAAATAAGATACACCATTCAAATTTTTCAGATTTAGGCTATCGAACGACTGCGCAAGCTTCGAAAATAACCAAAAGATACATTTATCTCAGAGGATTGAAACAGGGCACGAATAATGGAAAAGTATCGTCTTTTTCTTTCGTTTCGAGTGTATTCTTAATACAAAGCTCAAATTTCAATATGCCTGGCAATCATTTTTTGAGCCACACATGTCTGTGGTCTATTAATGACGAGATCGCAAGATCGAAACACGTGTATCGGGCTCTATAAGTCAGCCTTCTTTGATAGACCCTTGACATGCATGGCTCAAAAAATGATTACCAGGCATATTACTTTTTCTTTCGCTAACTGAATTTAGATTTCCTTGGAAACGGACTCAATTCACTCAAAAAGAAATGTGCTAAAAAATATACATCAAATACAAGCATTTATTTGTTTATATCTACACGAACCTTTCTCATAATATGCATTTGATGTATCTCAACACTTCTTGCACTTGATTCCTTTGCTCACATTCGTTTTCCATGGAGGTTGTCGGATGTTTCACTTGCTGCTTTAGCTGTTGCGGGAGGATTTCCTCTTTTTCATGGATGCCGTAGAATGTCTGTAGTTTCAGAGGTACCCGAAATAAGGCATATTCCCCTAACCTTCCGGGAGCGTGGACCCACGGCCACTGCATCTCTGACTGGCAACTCTGAACGGTCCGCTCCACATCCTCCGCATCTCCAACCCCTAGCGTGCTGCGTCTAACAATGGCAGGCTGCTGTGTTCAATAATGGCACGCTGTTGTGTAAATCAATGGCACTCTGGGGGTTAGAGATGCATAGGAGGTGGAGCAGACCGTCAAGAGTAGGCAGTCAGAGATGCAGAAGCCGCACGTCCACGGTCTCGGAAGGGCTAAGGCGTCCGTTGATTGATTGCAAGAGAGTTCTAGGAGGGCGGATCGAACCAGCGCCTGGCTTCCCGAGGATACAATGCATCACAGAACCACTGCGCTAATCTCTCCGCAAAAACAAAACATATGGCAGCCTTAACACATAGTGTCACACGTCACCGCATCAGAACTATATCTCGACTGAGTAGATTCTGCGCTCCAATCCAACACTCGAAGTGCTCCGTCCTTTAAACATGCGAAGAGGTCGCGGCCGTGGTCGGTCGTATTTTGATTTTTTTTCCTTCTTTTTCCCGCTTTACCTTTGTCATCGGCTTTTCCGATCAATATCTATACATTCCATTACGACAGCTGACCCTCGAGTTTCGTAAATAAACCTGGAATAAACCATAATAAGGGTTTTTATCGTTTGGGTTTGCTTAAACAATGTGTATTGTGTTTTTTATCCGAAAGTGTTCCTGTATTTTCGTATCCGTTTACTTATTCCTTTTTTTTGGAAAACTTTTTAAAATGAATATCAGGTTTTTTCATAAGTTCTGACTCCCGAGCATTAAATAGCGAATTTGTTAATCAGAAGTGATCAAAATCGAATGGTTTTGGTATTCAATAATGTGGAGTAGTGTGCAAAAACATTTACGTCAGCCGGGATTCGAACGTGGATCTCACTCTTTCCGGGAGCATATGCAAACCGTTGCACCATGACGCTCGCTTTGCACAGCACTCTTTATTTTGGTATCGTTCAACTGTGCATTTCCTTGTCAACATTTTGGTATATAACTTGCCTATAATTGCTTCAAGATGGCGCTGTTTGGGGAACAAATTCGCTTGCCACTCATGCACGAATGGGCCGCGCAGGGGGAAATGCTAGCGAAGCGGCGCGCAAGATCAATGGAGCTTGGGGCGATGACACGGTTTCAAAAAGGACGGATAGGAAGTGGGTCGTGACATTCAGAGCTCGAAAGAACGGTCTGGAGGATCACTCGCGCGTTCGGGACGGCCGCAGGCAGCTTCATTGATCTTGCGTGCCGCTCCACTAGCACTTTTTCCCCTACGCGCCATTCGTGCTTGAGTAGGAAGCGAATTTGTTCCCAAGACAGCTCCATTTTAAAGCAAATATAGGCAAGTTGTATACCAAAATGTGCACAAGAAATTGCGCAATTGACCGATACCAAGAGCCTGATAGTCATTTTTTGAGCCACGCATGTGAGTGGTCTATCAAAGAGGGTTGACTCAATAGAGCCCGATACGCGTGTTTCGATCTTGCGATCTCGTCAGTCGGGCACTTACCCTTTCTCGTCTCTTGCAAATCCAATTTGAAATTTGAGCTGTGGTTTCAAGAAAACACTCGAAAGGAAAGATATGATATATTGAATATACTAGCCAGGAGCAATCGAGTGTACAACAATCTGTGTTCGGTGATAATTTCACTGGACATAGAGTGTAAAACGTTCGTCGTCGCTAACTTTTAGTGTGGGGACTGGAGCACCCACACCGGATTGGCAAAAGACGAGAAAGGGTAACTGCCCGACTGACGAGATCGCAAGATCGAAACACGTGTATCGGGACTCTATAAGTCAGCCCTGTTTGATAGACCACTCACATGCGTGGCTCAAAAAATGATTGTCAGGCATATTGGGATTTGAGCTGTGGTCTTAAAAAAACACTTGAAACGAAAGTTATGATACCAAAAGAATGCGATTTTAAATGAATGAATCTAGTGTTACTGCGCTGGATTCAAAATTTAAGGATCGGCCGGTACTTTTTGGTCATAAGGGAACAAATGGACAATCAATATTGTTCGCTAACAAGGATTTTTCGTAGGATTGTTAGTAATCATTCGAAAGCTTAAATCTGTCACTGCAGCACTATGTGGGCCGGTTTACAATATCACCCTTTTATAACGGTGTAAAATTCAAAGTAAAATTATGTTTCACACAGCCTCGCGTTTTTTTTTTCCTTACTTCGCTTTTATTTCGCTGGACAAGCGTTTTTCCTTATAGTGCTAGTACTCTTTCGATAGCACAAGTCTCGAAGAACTCAAAAATGTCTGCCTCTTGGAAAACCTTTTTTGATAGCGTTGAGCGAGAAAGAAAATATTTTTTTGCTTCACTCCTCACTGGACAGAGCTCTTTCTTTGGACTATCTGTAATCAGTCGATAGCGTAAGTTTCAAGGAAAACAACGGTGTGTTTATTTTCTGGAAAGACCGTTTCACTGCAGTGTAAGAGGGAAAATAAGATCGAGCTTCACATATTTGGCGAGCTTGTTTACCGGCCAACTCTTGGGCTGGCGGCAGGGTGATCGATCGATGCCCTGACGGGTTTTTCCCGCTTCGAAAGGATTTCCATATAAAACGATTGGGTACTACGGATTTTGTTTACACGTTCATATGCTTTTCGTGCTTCTAACGAATCATATGCGTGGTCAAAAATTAGGCGCGCAACCGACGTAAAACATAATTTTGGTTTGGATTTTACGGCGTTATAAGAGGGTGTTTTGAGAAACCGGCCACTTGCGCTATAGCCAGAGATTTAAGCTTTCGAATGATTACCAACACTCCTATGAGAAATTCTTGTCCAGCGAATCAGGTCGCATATTCAAATGTTCCCTTATGACCGAGAAGTACCAACGACCTAGTATTTACTGTAGTATTCTAAATATTGCCAGTGTAATCTTTCAGTTTTCGTCTGATTCGTTGTCCTAAGGTCGCCTGTGTTTGGAGAAATATCAACAGAATACGAAAGTCGGCATGTCTCGGTCCCCGTCCAGTGTCATATCGGACAATAGTTCTCGTTACCGACGACGGCAGCGATCAAGCCGACGGAAAAACTGCCGTCATGAAGATACGAGCAAACGGATACCGGACAGGTATTCATTCCTTTTCCAATTCTTTTTTTCAAGAATTCTAGGTTTATATTGCGCGATATTTGAGCGGAAGACTCAACTAACAAAAATAAACCTATATAAACGAAGCAATCGTTTTTCATCTCCTCGTTTTTTTAGCCCTTTGCAGACGGCGATTGATTCATTTTCGCAAGCGAGATGCGCTTATCGTTAGTGAGCCCGCTCGGGACGGCGGTTGATCGGTCACGTAGCGTGGTTTGCAAACGGCATGCGGTTTTGGTAACGTAATTGGATTTTTTTCCTGTTTTGGTGGAAAAAAATTTAGTTTTTTGGTGTTAGTCTGATACTCCATAATTTTTTCTACACGCCCATGTGCTTGGATCCATGAACAATTCTGACATGCAAGGAAAACTTCGTGTGTGAAATGTTGTCTTCTTTTCGTGCTTACAGCGCCATGTGAAAACCTTTCTAAAAATCGGATGTACTCTCTGATTCATCAGGATTTATACTACCAAATGTGTATTGAACTTCTGAAAAAACGCGCCGGTTGTAAAATTTGATCTGATGTTTGCCGCTCCAGCTTAGTGGGAAGGCGTTTGCAGAAAACGAGCACGCTGATGAAAATGTCGAGATCTAAGCTTTCGAATAATTTTCAAAAGTCTAGGAAAATAGCTCTGACAAGCGACAAAGACCTTCAAGAAATGGTGTACATGGAGATGAACTCCATCCTGAGAAGATCGATAGAAATGTTTCCTTTTGTCGCGGAAAGATTCTTCAAGTTTTCATGTTTTTTTCCGATAGCTCGTTATCTTCTGAAAGTGGCTCATGTTACTTTCTGCGCATATGTAACTCTTATATGGAGGAAACTTTGAACGTGAAACATAACCCTCTTTTCGTTGTTACGGCATTCTATGAAAACCTTTTCGAAAGCCAGTCTTAGCCTCAGAATCTTCGAGGTTTGTGCTCTCGAGTGAGTACTGATCTAGTCTAATGAAAACCATCCTACAGAGCCTAGTCCTTCAAGCAAAATACTTGGAATGTGAAATTTAAACTCATTTTTGCTGCTTCAGCGTGCAACGAAAGCCTCTTCAGAAACCAAGCACAGTGTTGAAATCGCCGAGATGCACTCCTTCGAATGAGCTCTGAAATTCTAGCAAAAAAGTGTTGTTCTACGAAAAAGACCGCTATGAAGTTATGCATTGAAAATGTTGCACGCCGTCCGCAAAGGGCTACATCGTTCCAGTGTTCCATAATTTGTTTCGCTTATAAGTGATTACGTCAAACTCATGCACCTATAATTTTCCTTGGATTTGCTTTGCTTGCCAATTTTTTTCGATTTCAGGTGGTTGAATTATGACCCTGTTGGTCGAGATCTGAGAGGGACTCGCTTTGTTGCATTCAAAACCCCGCTAGACAGTTCATTCTTCCAAGGAAAGCATGGTCTATCCAAGGACGAACACTTCGATGTTCACCGCATCATCACCTTCGTAAAGATTTTCTCATTCTTATCCTCATCAGGATAGTCTTAGCTCTTTCGGGACCGTAGATCCACCTCCTATGCATCTCTAACCCCGAGTTCTACGGTCTCTAAAGAGTTAAGCAATAATTTTGGCTTTACTACTAGAATATCTGAGCTTATGTCTAGATTGAAAATTTTCAGGCTCGTCAAGCAGGCAAGACGATAGGTATGGTAGTTGACTTGACAAACACCGATAGGTACTATAACAAGAGAGAATGGAGTGCTTATGGCATCAAATATTTGTAAGTTTGGAAACACCATATGCTTTATTTGTATCCCGTCTTCCTGTTCATCGTAAGGTTACTTGAGCCACCGCCAATAAGCTTTCCACATCTCCTTGTTGTTTAGAAGAATAACTCAATATGTTCTCCTCGTTGTAGGTACAAGTAGCTGAACCGTCAATCTTCAGATCATAAACCTGTCGTCTCGTTGATTGTCGAGTGAATCGAACGAACGAATGCCACTGAAGCTTCTGTTTTCCTCTATCCCGTGCAGGACAACCCTAGTGTGTTTTTCTAGCTTTCTGAGGACCTGCGTTGACAAACAGGCGGCGTCGTGCCGTCACTTGGACGGCAGTCAGATAAGCGGCTCCGCACTTGTGTGCATGCGTCCCTGGCTGTATGTCTGCCTTCCCATGAGACCCTTTCATGATCCTTAAAGGGTTACCTATAGATTTCTGTTGAGCATTAGTGAAATAGTGGATTATCGGGCCGCTAATCCTCCTGTGATGCGCTTGACATCTCGAGGAACCCTGTCGTCAGCTTCTCTTGTCAGTCAGTATGTTGTCGTTCAAGCGCATTAGGTGTTCAACCTATCTGATTTGCTTCATTGCGTTTTATAGTGCAACGTCCTTTGCTTTTGATCATCGACGTAGGTCGGAACCTCCGATCTTTCATCTTCTTACATAGCAGTTAAATTCTCGACGCGTATGTTAAGATGAGAGCACGTGTGGCGAGGTGGTTTGAGGTTAGGTGGTCGATGATTTTCTTTTGCGCTGAAGTCTCATCGAGCCTTTCTTCCCTCCAGGGTCGGTGGATTGGTGTCAGGCTTGTCTGGAGGTGAAGTACTGACTCGGTACATCTTTAGGCCACCTTGGGTCATTGTGAAAGCCAGATATGCATTCACTCACCTCAAACGATACTGTGGAGACTAATGCATGGCACATCCCCAAGAATGGATCAGCATCAATAGCTTCTAGAGCTTAATGTTAAGGTAGTAAGAACTGTAGAGCTGAAATAGTTGGCAGGAAGTCACGCGTTTCTAATCGTCTTCACTACATCCTCGATGTGCCTGAAAGCTCCACGTTTCATCCTCCTACCTGATTCTGAAGATAAGTTGCTTGACATATTGACTTTCCAACCCAAAACATGATCATACCTCTCAGAGAGATTTATCCCGTTGAACGTTTTTGGAGCAGAAGAAAGTAGTCCGTTTATCTTGAGCATTATTTTTCTGAGATCGATTGGAAGATCGGTTTCTTCACAGTCGGCGTTGAAATCGATCAACAATCATTCTGTGATATCATCACTAATGAAAAGGTGTAATTTCTGGTCATCGGTTTCCACTCCGTTGTTTTCTCATTGCAAACTTTACGTGACGTTCCTCATTGCAGTAGTAAATAATTCTGGTGGGATGGTATCGCCTTGTCGGACCTTTTTCACTGTCTTAATAGCATATCGTCATAGCTTGGTGATGTTGAGGTTGCGAAATTTTCGTATAGCTCAAGAAGATCCTTATGTAGTGAACAGGAGCGCCTGGATGTTCAGAGGTTCGAAGACTGTTTCCGTTTCAACTGGAAAAAAATTGTCTTCTTGAAATTGTTGAAAGTGAGACAAAGTGGGCTCTTCTACTCTCATGATACTTCAGTGAATTTTGTTGTCATTTGAATGTGGTCTGTTGTGCTGATTTCTTTTTGAACCCTTGGCTGTTCAAATGACCGTCCTTCACACAGTTTCTGTCATTCGGTTCAGTACCACTCGAGTGAAGAGTCTATGGACGACAAATCTGGGTGGTAGGTGGTAATGTCATAGAGACCTTCTCTTTCAACAACAGCACGATCCTGGTAGTCTTTCACAGGACAAGAATTTTGAGTATTAGAACTGGCGAGAGGTTTTTTTCAGCCCGTTTTTTTTTTCTTGTCAAGCAGATACGAGCTTATGGGGAAGGTGCTGTTCAACTCTTCACCGACGTAAGAATATATCGGCATTTTAAAAGGTAGAATAGGTGGAACGACGTATCCATCATCCTTATGTACATACGGAGGTAGGAGCGAATTTGGCTACTGAAGAGTTCAATATTGGTCTAGAAAAATTTTCTCCATAGTTTTTCTGAAAGCTAACTATCTGGAGCCAATCTTTGTTGGAATCCTTGATATCACCCCTTAAGAACGTATGGTCTTCTTTAAAGCCTTTTTCAAGTCCATAAAAACTTCGGCCGTCTTCGTATTCATGGCGGTGCTCATTGACAAAGGTCGGAAAAATCACTATTGATCCATCTAACGCTTCCTACTCGGGGGTTGTCAAAAAAAAAGATCAGAAAAGTTCGTGGCCAAACTCGTGTTGAAGAAAGCGCTAATGATGTCAGCCTCTACACTGTCGTATGTTCCAAGGAATAGTTCTTCTCCGGTATATTGCACGCTCCAAATGAGTGGCGATTTCTCTACTCATCCAAACCAATGATGTCGTGTTTTATTTTTTTGGCCCAAGTGATCGGTCCTCTCCAAAACACTCACATGCAAATGTACTCAAATTATAGGTACAGAGTATCGCCCCAGTCATTCCACGCTTGTGCAAGTCATATTAGCTCATATAGCAGCTTATCCGTTTTCGTAATTTCCAGGCTTATCTTCCGAAGTCGAGAGAGTGGGACCCAATTATTTTATTGGGTATAGCTTATGATCCTCACTTATGACTTGCTGAAATCTGAGCGTGGGAATTGAATGTTCACAAAGGTGCCTGTCAGTCCTTGCCTGGGTGCAACGTGGAGGTTACTTTTCGAAGGTGGTTCCTAATCGTCCTTTTGTACTTTCCAGTTGCTTGATTTCTTTTAGCCAAATTGACGCGTATAAAACAACTGTCATCAAACGCAGAAAATTGTATCAAATCGCACAGCATAAATAGAGCGCAATCTTTGAGACCACCTGTGTCTCAGCGCAGCACAAGGTTGTTCTGATCCACGTTTAATCCACCTATTCACCACCTGGGAACGTGCCTCACAGCCTCAGGCCAACCCACATGAGATCCGTCATCTAAGGAGATCCGTGGCTGACCCTGGAAGATAGATAAATGCCGAATTTTTTCAGAAAAATGAACTGTCCTGGTCATGAAGTCAACAATCGCGAAGACATTGTTCAACGGTTTGTAGCTGCTGTTGATGAGTTTTTGAATGACTCTACGAATGGTAAGTAGTTGTGAACGGAAGGAGTTTCCATCATGACACTGTATATATTCACGTTTTGTCGAAATATAAGCAAAACTCTAATATTTGCTTGCATTAAAGGAGAAAAGCTAATTGGAGTGCATTGTACACACGGGTTAAATCGTACTGGTTACTTAATATGTCGGTATCTAATCGACCGAATGGGATGGACAGCTGCTCGAGCGATATCAGGTGTTGTGAATGTTTCTAATAAGTTTGAAGTCAGTTATATGACTAAGAGATTGAGTGGTGAACAAAAACACGGCCTCAGGCGGGAATCGAACCCACGTTTCATCCTATCCGGGGTTTCCATACCAGACCAAACCTGTCAAAGGTTGGTGGCTGATAGCTAACATTGAGATGTTGAAGAATGAGTGGTCGGGCAAATATGCCTCAGTGGTGTAGTGGTAGAGCACGCGTCCCCGGTTAGGATGAAACGTGGGTTCGATTCACGCCTGAGGCCGTGTTTTTGTTCACCACTCAATCTCTTAGTCATATAAGTAACATAATAACACTGCGAAAAAAGCAGTGAAAATACTATAATTTCGAAATATTTGAAGTCAGTTTTGTAGAAATTTTGTCAGATCAGGACATTTCATAGGTACTGACATTTGAACAGTAAACACCAAAGCAAATAACTAGAAGTAATTAAAATTTAATGATTTTGGTGTAGTTCAATTGTGCATATTCTTGCGAGCATTTTGATACACAATTTTCTTGTACTTGCTTTGAGATGGAACTGCTGTGGGAACAAGTTCGCTTGTCCTCATGCACGAATGGCGCGTAAGTGAAAATGCTAGTGTAGCGGTGCGCTAGATTAATGGAGCTTCCTGTGGACCGTCCGAGCGCGACTGACCCTCCGGACTGTTCTCTCCAGCTTTGAACTTTGCAAACCATTCCCTAGGCGTCCTTTCTGCAACCGTATCATCACTTCAAGCTCTAATAATATTGCGCGCCACTTCGCTAGCATTTGCCTCTCACCATTCGTGCATGAGTGGCAAGCGAATTCGTTCCACCACAGCTCCATCTCTAAGCAAGTTTAGGGAAGTTGTATGCCAAAATGTTCACAAGAAAATGCGGAATTGAACGACACCAAAATCTTGCACTTTCAACCAACATATTTGGTATGTATTGCTTTAGTGCCAATACTTATGGAACGGACCTATTAGTATCGTTAAATAAGTTGGTGAAAAAGTTCTGAGAAAGCTTGAACTTTTTGGGTGTTGGCCCCTTTTTGTGTTTTTGGGCTCATTTGAAAGCCCGTCTTTTCCCGCGTTGATTATCTACTTATTTCAAGAGAAGGTTAATAAGTGAGCAAATTAGGTTGTTGATGATGCACGAATGGCTGTTGGGTTAAAATGCATTGGTGGCCAGTAAAAGCATCATCTGGCTTGGGGCGAAGACACACTTGGAATCGATCTTTTGCCGGAGAAGTGGCAGAGTGCTTGAAGTTGAAGGGGAGTGCTCTGAGTATTTTGTCTTTGTTCGGGTGTAATAGGTGCATAAATAAATGTTTTACGAGCATTTTCTCAGAACTTTTTCCTCAACCAATCAGAATTGACTTATTTGACCTCGACACGAATTCTCACTATTCTTTTGAGCTAATAAGTTTTGCACAATGTTGTTATAGGCATGCTGTCCGTTACTTTTGTTTTACTGCTTTGAAAGCGCTTTTCTTTGTTCCACTTCACGTGATTCAACTAAGTAGAATTGTGAACCGGGAGCTGTGACTAAGTGGTTAGTGATGCTCGGTGTGGGTTTGATCCCTCCTCTTGCTCCTTTTCCCCCCGAGTCTCCGCTATTCAATCAACGATCGCCTTGAGGAACGCCTCAGCTTGGCTACCTCCAAAATTGTGAGGAGGTTTCCTCGATTAGCATTCTAAGATGTTCTTGAAGATTACGAAAATCTCAGATACGAGGAGGCGAATTGAATGCATTAGGTATAGCGATCTACACAATATAACGAGTGACGGGTTGTATGAATATTGATATGATTGGATGTAAGAACTCATGAATTGCGAGGAATAACTATTGTAGACATTTGATTAGAATCTTAGCAGCTCTGAAGAGGGTAGTGCCTGAGTGCTGACCGTAATAAAGACCCCTTTCTATGACAGCCTTTTGTAACTTCATTAATACGGCGAGACATTTTTCTCTTGATGCTATCTGGAAATTCAGAGTTCGAATACTGCCGTGGACACCCTATTGAACGTGCTCATTACAAAAGAAGTCTCTATGAGGCAGAGAAGCGAATTCTAGAGGTTAGCGTGATTATTTTTTTCGAAAGATCATCGATTGGTCTTCTGATCTTCTTTATAGATAGTCTCCTTTTAGCTGTTTTTTCTTTCGTTTAGCTAACCACTATCTCCATTTTAGGATGTAATCTGTTCGTCAGCGCCCAATAATTGAAAGAGATAGATCGTTTCTTTTGGTAATGGTGTTCGCAGAAATCATCTTTCATGTGAGGGATTGTGATCACTCATTCTGACTCTGATACTGGTTTCATTACACACAACTATTGGTATCTCTTCGTGTTTTTAGGCAGAAAGACTGACAATTTTGTGATCATCATTCTATTATCCTTCGTCTGTTTGATCTTAGAACCTCATTGTTTTCCTCGGTTTTGTGCACTTGTCAGCTAACCAAAGGAGGTAGATATAAGTCCAATATATAGTTTTTTCGTCCCATTGTAAATTGATGGTGGTGGATTAACCCCTCGACTGCCTTGTTTACTTCCCCTGCGATGCCGCAGACCGTGGTCCGTCTTTACACCACGCGGTAGTCAAGGGTTGAATAAACTGGGGAAACTCTTGTTTCACCTCTATAAGTACACTACAGAATAAATCTCTAAATGTGAACACTAGTTACCATTTTCTTTGTCCAGTTTGCCTTGAAAAGTGTTATTGTAAGCATGTTGACTTTCACTTGTTGTTGTGAAACTGAATAGTATAGCGGTATATAGAAATAGTGTGGTATTAACGACAAAAAAACATATATCTGCGAAAAATCTCCATAATCTACTCAAATCGAGAGAGCAAGGATATTGTAATGAGTTTGAGGACAAGGTGTCTCAATCTTTGACAAATTCAGACCACACGTCGAAACAGTTGTATATTATGTCGGAAAGAAACTTCTAAGGCACGTGTAGAAAAATTGAAAAATCATATATGATTTCCAAAGGAAAAATATTGATAAATGTTATTCAAAATAGAGGTCATCGTTTTTTACGACTTTCTACCATCGCTCCGTCAAGTCTCGGATTTGGTCGAAGTCGGGCCATTCATTCGACCTTGGATCAAAGGACCCTTGTCATGCTTCTTCAGCTTCATCGAATGACTAAAATCGGCGATTGTTCAGAAGTGTTGCATTGATGGGAAAAAAATACCGAAGTCGGATGGAGCGCAACCTGGACTGTGGGCGGAAAGCGGCAGAACTCTCGACTCCGTCCAATTATTTGAAGTTGTCTTTGATCTTTTTGGCAGTATGCGATCTGACACTTTTTTGCTGCATCGAAATGCACTTTCGCTTGGGTATGGACATGGCGGAGGCTTCTAACAAAGTGAAAATAAAGGTGAATAATATCGAGGCCTTAAGTGAGAATATCCCACTCAAGAAACTAAGAAATTCCCATGATATGCATGGGAGCTATCGCATGCTTATTATAGTGCTCTAGAACTTTCATTATAACTTATTACAACCGACTCTTATAAACACGGCATCATCGGTTTGTGAAGATATTGACGCAGTTCTCCCAATTATTTATGGAAAAATAGTTGGTTTTCAGTCTGGAATAATTTACTTTCACTATAAATAGTTAATATAGTATTCCTACCCTTGTATGTACAAAAACCTAGAGGAAACTATTTCCCATTGCGTTTTTCTCATCAACCACTCTAGAAGAATCATCAAGAAACGCTTGTTTTACTGCTTTGTGGCTGTGTCACTACGTTGAAATTATATGTCTAAGAATCTGAGAGCTCTGCAAGACATTCGACCTAGGCGAGAACTGAACTCAAGTTCTACCTATAGGGTGGGGAGGGGCGGTCTGCTACCACTACAACACTATCGCGGCGGCCACCGCTTTGGTGCCTCTCTTTCTTCGATGTGGCCTAGCGAATGAAGCTATCAACAACCAGTTTCTAACGGATTAGGCTTGGTAGCCACATATTGACATCAAGGCCACTCAGGCTAAAAACCGTTTAACGTGTGTAGACTCTACGAATTCTTTGTTTCACTGCGCCTATGAAATGGGTGATGAAACGCGGGTTTTTCAACCCCTGAAGGACGACATGACCAGGTGAGGGATACGATTGTATGAAAGCCTTTCTCTATGGACAAAACTTTTCTTCTAGACACTTGATAATTATTCGGAAGCTTGAATCTTTGCGATTTTAACAATATGTTTGATTTTTGAAAGACCCTTTCTATCACGTTGTAGCGAATTGAATGCTAAAAGTACTGGCATCTGTACAGCGAAAAAAAAAAAACATTGTGATGACGGATCAGATAAAAAGCATTACGTTGTAGCAGCAAAAATAAAATTAAGAAGATATTTAGTTTGTTTTATTTGCTCGGCTGGAGTTTATATGTGATTCTTGGTCAAGCTCCTACTAGTCGTTCATAGGCTCAAATCGCGGAGACTTCGATGCTGTAACTGGTTTTTTGGAAAGTTATCGAGGTTATCATAGAACGTTGTAAGAGCGAAAGAAGATTACGTTACGTGCTCGAAGTTTTTATCTTCAGTAAAGTTATATATGCAAGAAAAATATGTGGCTGTGTAGAGAAAATCGAGTATGAGCGTAACACAGTAAATCTAAGGTTTTGCTTTCCAAATAGAGAAAAAACCCTAATTCAGTAATGAAAATCGCGCGCCTCTTTCGAGTTGTGCTGTGCGATAGGTGAACTGCCGTCCCTGAAAGGTTATTATCTCGGAATGTATACAATAGACTCCAATCGACGTGGGTATGAAGAAGGCGCCAAAATCTTACCCAAGGGTTTACGAAACGAT